>CM057337.1:913038061-913280278 GCA_030015575.1 Agapanthus africanus
AGAGTGAGATGGAAACCTCCTCATGGAGCATTCGATCTTGATGGAATTTTTAATGCAATTTTTTAAGAAAAATATGATTTCTATTTAATAAATAAGTTCTATTTTTTATAAATATATATATATATATATATATATATATATATATATATATAGTATCAAAATATCCACTTTAAGTATACAATATATATTCCATGTTTTCTAAATCAAAGGAATCACAAATTTCATGAAACTACCATTACAACTTAATACAATTCCAATATTACACTAAAATACCATATACAATGAAATCTTGGTTATATCCACTAGAATATTTCACTTTATAAAAAAATTACAATTATGAAAATCCTAAAGATGATAATTAAATACTTGAGATGTATTTTGAAAATATATCAAAACTATTTTTCATAAAACCCCCTCAAGTTATATTAATTTACAACAAGGACCCTAGTAAACATAGGTTTAAGCGGGACCGGTTCTCTTGAGCCTCAGAAAGTCGGAGAATATGGGTGCTTGCCTATCTAAGGTAGACAACCTAAAAACGGTGTTATTAATATGGTAATTGTCTTGGAAAAAGACACAAATCCTGTCGTCCATGTGCAGCAGTTACCGATAACATCAAAACTAATTCAGGACTTCACTTTGTTTTAAAGTGTCTGATTCAAACAGAGTCTCGGTTTAATATAAAATCAGTCTGACTTGAATTCAATTCAAGTATAACTCCATTTCAACATGAATCCATTTATACCAGAATTCAATCTATATCAACATGACTCGATCGAACCGAACCATGGATATACTCTGATTATATGACTATCCATTTATATCCATTCCGTTTACATGATATCATGGTTTCGGCAAGTCTTCCATTTATAAAACAATACAATTAATACAAAAGACATTACGGGGTTTTAAAGGGGTAAACTGGTACGGAATGTGTTAGAAATGGCACGAGACGGTCACTTTAATACACCTAACCTGAATATCCATTGATGTTGTACCGTGGCTTAACGGTTCTTTGTGCTTCGTATAGCTTAGTCTCCGGAATAGTAGGACTCCTCTCGTATACACTGGCATATTCTGTACCAAACTACAAACAACTGCATTAACAGAACAAAAATATTACAATATACCAGTTATATTCTTATCTGTCTATTCTTACCTATCTTTGGGACTTACCGAGCGATTGTTCACTGACGACATTCCTTCTCTTTTTCTTTGGAATGTTGTCAAGTGGTCGGACTCTCTGGAGGTTGAGCCCGGCACTGAAGATTTGGAGCAGTTCGCCATTAACCCAGAGCTCTAGACACTTGTATATATTTTCTTTTCAGTTTATGCCATTGTTTAGGCATTGCTTTCCATTTCTGTATTTACATTTTCAGTTGTACTTGTAAAGAAATGTTCAACAAATAAAAGTTGATGTTTATTTATATCTATTGTCATTTTTTCTTGTGTACATTCATTATATTTCTTAGATACATTTAGCGTGTTTACTTCTGAGTAAATACGTAGCGGGGCGTGACAAAACTATATCCGCATCAAACATAGCGATGATAGACCGAGATGTCCTTAAACTAAATATCCGCCTCAAAAATGGCGATATTGGACCGAAAAGTCCCTAAACTAGAAATTCCGTCTCAAATACGGCGACAACGGACTGAGATGTCCTTAAACTAAAACTTCGCCTCAAACGGCGACAACGGACCGAGATGTCCTTAAACTAAAATTCGCTTCAAACACGGCATATTGTCCCAAATGCGGTTATATCCATCATTGAGATCTATATTGCAATTGAAGCCTCAACGATGAAGGTTGCAACTTAAGTCTTATCTGCTGCACGGCTACTCCAGTGGTGAAGTCACCCCCACGTCCCACCGGTAAATGGAGGGGTCACGTAAAAAAAGGGGTACGTCAACAAGCAAAATGGGTATGGATGAAAACCCAAATGGGCGCGCCGTGAGTAAAAACAGTAGGACTGCTGGCGAGCTTGTTGTTTCCTGATTTAGAATCAGAAAAGCTTATGGAAAAGGCTTCAGAAAAGGGTCACGTGCTTACACGTGACCAGCAGTCACGTGTTGGCACGTGACATCTAAAACCATCGGCAAGGCAAATTTAGCTTCCCGACTACATCAAAGAAAAGGGCTTCAGAAAGGGTCACGTGCTCCCACGTGACCTGGGTCACGTGTTGGCACGTGACAATTAAAAACGGCTTCAAAGGCAAACCGGTTCCCTGATCAAATCAAGGAAAAGGCTTCAGAAGAGGTCATGTGCTCCCACGTGACCAGGGTCACGTGTTGGCACGTGATAATCAAAAGCAGCAGATTTGTTCTCCGGTTAAACCAAGAAAAAGGCTCCAGACGAGGGTTACGTGCTCACACGTGACCAGGGGTCACGTGGTGGCACGTGACGGTTAAGCAGCGACCAGAAAGCAGAGCGCAAAAAGAAAGAAGAGGGCTCGTTCCAAGGGGGGTCACGTGCTTACACGTGACCAAGGGTCATGTGGCCACTCGTGACCGACTTCAAAGCCCATTTGTTAACAGAATTAAATTCTGAGAAAAGACCTCTCAAATCTTTCCAAAAGCAACCGATTGAATTAAGAATTTAAAGGTGATTAAATATCATCTATCTATGGGAAAATCTCGAATTTGGGAAGATTTCCCCGTAAAATCTAACCGAAATAACAAAGGAGAATCTTTGCATTTAAAATCCAATGGTGAATAAAATTCATCTAATAATCCAAAGGTCCAAAACGAATGATGGATACAAATCAAATCTCTCAATGAAAGATTCATCAAAAAACTAATTGACTCGGCTGCTTCTCCTATAAATAGGAGCCAAGAGACACACAAAAAAAATATATATGCAGAGGGAAGAAAAGAGGGAGAGCCTTGATACTTTAGAGGAATTTGGATCTTCTGCAAAAGAAAACCCTAGGTAAGAAAGGGAAGGTTTCATTGAAAGAAAAGAGAATTTAATTCTCAACAGAGTTTAACTCTGATATAAAACAGATGGACATATTTCTTCTCTCTTTGATGGAGGATCTGTAAAGTGCACATCTCCCCTTGAGTTGAGAATTTAATTCTCAATGGGTTGAGATTCTGCCATGCAGATCCAAAGCATAGAGAGGGAATTGAAGCACGAGAATTTAATTCTCACAGAACTATAGGAATTTAATTCCTTCAAAATAAAATTAGGGTTTGACCCTGTGTTATGGGAATTTAATTCCTTCAGAATGAAAAGAATCAGGGTTTAACCCTAGTTAAGAACTTAGTTCTGTTAAAACAACAAGAATTTAATTCCCTTAATCTTATTCCCCAGAATAATTCTCTAACAGAGAGTGTGGGTTTAATTCCTTAAAGCTTTTATTAGGGTTTAACCCTATTCAGTTCTTCACATATATGAGGAATTTAATTCCTACAGAAAATTCAGAGTTCAACTCTTCAAAAGGAACTAGGAATTTAATTCCTCTGAAATTATTGTCAGGGTTCAACCCTACGAGGAATTTAATTCCTGAAAGGGATTAACAGATCTTCTAAACAACTACAGAAAAGCAGGGTCATGTGTCACCACGTGACCCCCCCAAAAGATCTACAGAAAGCCCTTTGAGGCAGTGCCTCACGTGACCCACGTGACCCTTGGCAGAGGCTTTAACATACTCCATTCAAACACCCGTCACGTGATGACACGTCATGCTCCAAAAGATGCGATCTTCTCAGCAGAACAAACGAAGGGAGGGCGCCCTCACGTGCTACCACGTGACCCCTCTTGCCTCAACGTCTAACGCTAAATTGGAACCCCTGAATTCAGTGTTAAAACGTTGTTTGGCCTTAGTGTTCAACACTAAGCAAAGAACTTTATTTGCAGTGTTCAACACTGATTACCTTAGTGTTCAACACTAATTTGGGATTTCTGTTTCCAGTGTTTAACACTGGTCTGTTTTAGTGTTTAACACTAATTTGAAGGCCTTGTCGCTGGTGTTGACACCAACTATCTTCTAGTGTTAAACACTGACTTATCAATCTCATTCTCAGTGTTCAACACTGATTGGTCTTTAGTGTTTAACACTAGGCATTGGCCCAATTGGCTAAATGGCCAGAGGCAAAGCCTCTCCTTCAAGGGACCAACGGGAGGGCCGATGTCCCAGACATGATTGGACTTAGCCTAAGCTGGCCATAAGTCCTCAATTCGTAATTAACTGGGCTAATGGGCTCATAACATAATTAATTGGTCTTGAACCCAAATTGGGCCAAAGACTATTTAATCCACTCCGGTTCCAGGGTACATCTCTTCATTCCTTTGATACTTGGCGTTGTAATCCCTCAACGTCTTCAAAGAGGTGACGGGTCCCGATGACCACACATTGATATAGACTGTGGGGTCCTTAAACCCATAGACTACGACGTCCTTAACCTTGACCGAGATGTCTTAAAACTAACAATGGACTGTGGGGTCCTTAAACCCATGGACTACGACGTCCTTAACCTTGACCGAGATGTCTTAAAACTAACAATGAACTGTGGGGTCCTTAAACCCATGGACTACGACGTCCTTAACCTTGACCGAGATGTCTTAAAACTAACAATGGACCGTAATGTCCTTAAACTACCTATGGACCGTAATGTCCTTAAACTAGCGATGGACCACTATGTCCCTAAACTGGAATGATAGAGCCCAAACGCTCTTTTGTTGGATCTAAACGATCCCATTTAAGTTGATCTTAGCCTTAAATATGGCTAACGTATCCTTAAACCTTTCAAAAAGACTTTAGTCCCAAACTGGACTATAGATCCCCCCAATTAACTCTGGTTCAAGGGTACATCTCTGAACTCCTCTGACATCTGTCGTTGTAATCCTTCAACATCGTCAGAGAGGTGATGGGTCCCGACGGCCATACATTAAATGGACCACTATGTCCCTAAACTGGAACAATGGAGCCCAAATGCTCTTTTGTCGGATTTAAACGGTCCCGTTAAGTTGATCTTAGTCTCAGGTTAGACTAATGTATCCTTAACAAACGTTTGAGTTGATCTTGGCCTTAAATATGGCTAACGTATCCTCAAACCAAACCCCCAAACCCAAATCTAAGATAATACGGATTTGGACTAGTCCACGCCCTACGGGCGACGACATAACTCGGTCTCCGTAAACAATCCATGGGCAAAAAAACATAAAATAAACACACACGACACGAAGTGACCATCTGGAGAAGGAGAAAGTTGTTACCGCGACGCGGTAGCGTAATTAACTGCAGGGGCTTGCGCCTGTAGGGAAGAGCATCCCCACCATCAAAAACCCCTCAAGCGAAGGGGAATCTGACGAAGTCTGCTACATCGGACGCATTCGTTCAGACCTTCGATACACGGTGCCATAAATCAACTTGGCATCTTCGGAGAGATGGACGGATAGCACCAATTAGCATCTGCCCCGAATCTCAGGTGAGACGTCCCACGTCTCGGCCGCCGTTCGGAGGGGAACAGATTCTGGCACGCCCGGTGGGACCTTTTCCTCTTTCCACTCCACACTTCGTGTGTCGTGATTCGCGAACCAATCGCGGTTCGCTAATGGTTGCCCTTGGGTTTCGAGATACTAAGACTTGGCGTCTTGCTCATTGCAGAAAGCAAAGGATCGATGGCTTCTACTTCTGCGAAATACTCCGACTGCTCGGACTGCAATTGCGACCAACGCTCTGCCTCGCCAGGAGGTATAGCCTACGGACCCCAATCTGCTTCGTTATTCACAATACCGGTGGACCAGGTGACTCAGGCCACTACCGGATTGTTCTTTGGGACTATGCTCCCACCGACAAGCTTTACGGCGCCGGTGCTGACAAAGGAAGCTCCCAAGAAGTCGGTCTTTTATCGTCTTACCCCTGCTGCGGCTCCTCTCAACGGGTCGCCCAACATCAGCGCCTCGGTCTTCTCTGGATTGGGCCAGAAATCCTGTGGACCCATCATGGGGCCTACAATCCCAGAGAAGGCTGCTTCTAAGAAAGTGACCGGTCCTGCTCCCGAAATCGCCAGGGCGGCTTCCCCGGCTAAAAAGTCGGTCCTTACAAGATTGACGGCCCCAGCTCCCGCTCCTGCTACCTAAAGGACATCGGTCTTTGACAGGCTAACACCAGCAGCGACCCCCCACCTACACAGGGGGCAAGACGAAGCCATTCTCACCGCTGAACCAACGCCGTCCGCTCGACACGCTCGACGTCGCCATTGGCGCCGAGTAAGGAAGGCTGGGGGCAACTCCCCCTCTGGGCTAACTCCATCAGCCCCGATGGCAGAAGTTAATGCTGCTGTTCCAACGGGGAACAGCTTCGAGATGCTAAATAAGGTGCGAAGGAATTCTCCTACTGCGGTGCTAAAGAGGTCTCCTCCCCCACTAAAAAAGGTTGTGGAAATAAAGTCAGAATAGCCCCGATCCCCTCAACGGCTGTCTTCCAAAATCTATAAGGTTTGGCGGCAGGCCCGAGATTCGATGATCGATCCAAACTTCTCCCGCCAGCACAAGAAGCTGAAAATCCAATCGGAAGCCGGTCACCAGGCTAAACCACGAAAGGCTGTCTGGACGCCCACCTCAACGTCCCCCTCAACCTCCACTGCTCATAAAAGGAGGAAGCCAGAGAAGATCCCCCAGTCTGCAACGACAGCCAAAGTCACTAAGCCCAGACGCCCCAAGTCTGGGGGCATGATGGTCCACACCGTATACATGGCGTCAGGAAAAGAAGACAGCCGTGCGTCTACAGGTCATAGACCGCTCACACGGTTGGTGACCAAAGCTCAGGAGCAACAGCAAAAGCTCCAGGAAATGATGAATGCTATGGCCGCACTTACCGGGCCAAAAGAAAACCCAGAAACGTCTTCGGACGAATGCCAGGAGGAAGAAACCGACGCCGAATTCCTTCGCCGAATATTGGAGAAGAAGGACAAAGAGGCTGCTGAACAAGCAGCCAACATACAGCGTATGGGCCTCCTCTTCCAAGATATGATAGGAATGATGATCCAACAGGATCCACCCGCTGAGGATCCCCCGATCGTCCTTGAAGACGACAGGGAAGAAACGTCAAATCCACCACCGGCCCTCTCAACGGCCAAGGAGGAGACAATCTCTAAGGCTGACTTGGTCGACTATATAGCCCAGCAAATCCGGGTTCATTATGCGATTGAGGCAGCTGGTCAAGTCGTAAAAATGGGACGGCCATATCCAAGCTGGTACGACCAAATCAAGTACCCGCCGGGTTACACAATTCCCAAGTTCCATGTTTACAAGGGGACCGGAAATCTCCACCAACATGTCGCCCAGTTCAGGGCCCTTTGCGGTAACACCGGCGGAGATGATAAACTGTTGCTTCGCCAGTTCGTGGGCAGCTTATCAGAAACAGCGTTCGAATGGTATTCGGAACTCCCGAACGATTCTATCAAGACGTTCGCTGAAATGGAGTTGCTATTCACTCAGCGATTCGCAAGAGCCAGCGAACGCACTCCAATAACGGCACTGATTAACGCCAGGGTAAAACCAAGCGAAACTTGGGTCCAGTATGCTATACGATGGCGGAATTTGGGGTCGAAATGCGAGCAACGCATTGAGGAAGCGCCCGCGGTGGGCATGTTCGTGGGAACCCTAGACCCACACGCAACTATCTCCCAGTTTATGATGTTCTTTAAGCCAACCACATTCCAGGCTTTAATCGACAAGTTGGCTCAGATGGACCAAATGGGTCATAGACCGTCTCCCCCGAAGCCAGAACCTCGGAATGACAAGGGTAAAAGAAAGGCCACCTTCGTCGCGAATGCCCAGCAGCAACCCAATGCCCCAAACCTGACGGATCAACTGGAAGAAAGGCGCCGGTATTATAATGAGAAGATGAAGCGTCCCAACTCGTTCCCACGGGACAAGACGAAACGGCTATTCGAGCTGGCAGTACGCAACAGACTTATAAACCTGCCAAATCCAAGGCGACCGCCACAACCCACTGAGGTGAACAACCCCAACTATTGCCCTTACCATCAAACGGTAAGCCATCCGATTGAGGATTGCTTCTTCTTCAAAGGATGGATTGAAGATCAATACCTCCAGGGAAAGTTTGCGCTGTCCGAAAAGTGGAAGGTGAACCCACCACAGCCGCATACTCCTAAGAAGACGGACGCACCGGGGGCGACTTGTTCCTTTATTGAAGAAGCTCCATGGGAAATCGTGCTATCAGCTAAAACCAAAAGGATGCTGAGTGACCTTCATGCGTGCCCAGCGGTTGAATGGAAGAACCGGCTTGAACCTCAAATCATCGAAGGGATGTTGAAGCCGCGCCCAACTACAAAGATTCGTGGTGATGGCCCAAGTACTCACACCCAACCGTCAAAATCTTCGAAGAAAAAGAAGAGGAAATCCAAAAAGCCCGTGAAGCCTGGAAACAAGCGCACGGATTTGCAGAAACAGATTGACGCGCTGGAGGAGTACAATCAAAAGGCACGGACTCCCATCACACTGTAAGAGTTCCTCAACCACGTTTTTTAGAAGGAAGATGAGGAAGAGAGCTCATTGGATGAATCCGAGGATATGTGGCGAGTTGTCATGTGATTTCCCACTCGGAAGATGAGAAAACTCCTGGCACCGAGAAACTGGGGGCACATCCTGAGCCAGGACTTGTGTGGCCAACAGATAAAATGGTCGACGCCTTTCTAGACGAGATTCGTCTAAAGAGTAAAGCAGATCAGGAGCGTGAGATGGCCGCATCGGAAGGAGCCGAACGCAGGCGACTGAACGAAAGAGTTGAAGTACTCCCGCCAGATCGAAAGGCATCCGAGGCAGACAAGAAGATATTCAAGACGAGAAAAATGTTTGCCAAAGCCATGTCAATGGGAATGAAGTTACCACCCTCGGAAGAAAACACGCTCAATAGGGTGGAGAGGCACCCTGATTATTGCGCATATCATCGGAAAATTTCACACCCCACGGAGGAGTGCGACGCCTTTAGAATATAGTGGCAAGGATATGTTGCTCATCGGCAACATTTTAAGCGCATGAAACGCAAGACTCGTCTGGAACGAAGGAGTACTGCCGACGGGCACAACAGAACTATTGGCAGCTGTTACATGGTTAACGCCGGAGGGTCATAAGTTCTCACCTTTGGGAGCGACTCCGATGAAGAAATGGCTCTAGGCCCTCTCTTTAAAGAATCCGTTTTAGGGAAAGAGGAGAAATCGGAGGCCTGCGAGAACATTCAGCTGCGCAATCGCACACTCCCAGAAAAGAATCTCGGGCCTGCGAGTAGAAAAGATAAGGGAAAGGAAAAGGTCACTGAAGATATCACTTTAGATGACCAAGTCATGAAAGAGCTGGCTGCCAAAGCCCCTCCTAGGAAAGGTAAGGTGGACTATAACATCCTAGCGCACCTAAGGAAGCTACCTTCTCAGCTTAGCATTCTCGATGCCCTCCTATTATCAAAAGAAGCGCGAGACTCACTAATTAAGGCGTTACAAGAACCTGAGCAATTCTAAGCCTTCCTCGCCACTGAAAGGATGAAGGATGAATTGGAGGAAGTGCATACGGCCAACATCACTTTCGGTGACGAAGACCTCCTTCTCGGGACGTGCGACCACAACCGTCCCCTATATGTCTCTGGATACTGCCATGATATCAAGATAGGCAAGATCCTGGTGGATAATGGATCCTCCGTCAATCTCCTTAATGTTCGGGTGTTGAAGGAAATCTGCATGAGTGTGCAACACCTCGCTCGTGACAAAATTACTATCTCCGGTTTCGATTCACAATCGTCACGGACTCTCGGATCCGTGATACTAACATTACGCTTTGGACTCCTCGTCACAGACATCAAATTCCATGTCATTGACGCCAAGACCTGCTATAACGCCTTGCTTGGTCGTCCTTGGCTACACGAGTACAACATCATCCCTTCTACACAACATCAGTGTATGAAGTACTTTAAGGATGGTTTCGAGTATACCGTAACAGGTGAGTTGAACCCATTTTCCGTGAACGAAGTCCGCAAATACGAAGATGCGAAGTACTTTTTGCCAGATTTCGAGGTTACAGAAAGGTGTCGCAACCCGGAGAACAAAGCCGCCGCCACCATCCCTGTTTTCGGGAGCGATACCGAAGAAGAAGAAGAGATAGTTTATGCCGGGCCATCTCAACGCAACAACCCGAGGACGTCCCCCCCATGTTGGTCTTCGGAAGTGACTCGGAAGATGAGGTTAATGCCGTGTTCTCCAATCGGCTATCAATACAAGCACCCCTAGCGATGATCAGAGTTTGCAAATCACCATGGTACCGCGGGAACACTACAAGGATCTCGACACACTTCAAGCTCACAATGTGCAGGACCTGCAAACAATTTACGTCCCTCCCAGGCAAAGGGGTGAGAAGTTAATCCTATTCTACCGATCCTCAGAGTCGAAAATAGAGAAAGAGATCTAGCATGGCACGGATGTTACACTCAACAGGATCTAACCTATCCGTTTGCCCAGATACTACACAAATGGACTAAAGAGGCTATTGAAGCGCCAAGGAATACCCTTAAAACAGACTGTTCGACAAGCTCGGTTCTACAACAGGATTTGGGATGTCCCTGGGACCCAACGCAAATTGCCCAACGGGAAAATGGAAACACTTGGGCTTGGATACGCGAGAACCGGAAAACGGGAACGGGCCCACAGTAGCTACGCCATATATACTTTTGATGAAGAAGAGGACGCCCCGTCAGGAAATGCCAACCCCTCATCAAAACTAGATCCCGCGATTGAAATGCCGAGTCCGTCGTTTGAAGAACGAATAGACAAGCCTATCAGGAAAGTGGGTCAAAAAGCTCGGGAAGACCACAACCGCGAGATGGCCATCTACGAGAAGGCCAGGACGCAACGTCTATTTCAACAGGCTGCAAAAGACAAAGATGCTCATCCTTGTCAACCCGTTGTACGAAAGGCCCGACGCAGAGACGGAAATAAATCAAGAAGCGGAAAGAGGAGCCGACAACAATGACGCAGGATTAAAGAGTTACGTGATCGGGTATTGCGCGGCTCGGATTTGTCCCTCATGAAGAAGATGAGTCGAGCGTACTCCTTCCCCCGAGACAAGACGGAGAAGTTACTCGAGCTCGCTATAAAACATCAAATGATCGCGCCTCCAGAGCCTAAGCACCCTGAGCAAGCTAACAGGGCTTCTCATCTGAGCTATTGCTCTTATCACCAAGCCATAGGACATCCTACCGAAGACTGCTTCACCTTCAAGAACTGGGTCGAGGACCAGTACCAACAGGGCAGATTCGCTTTATCCGACGGCTGGAGGGTAACGCCGCCACAAAAGCACGAACCCAAAGCCGCAAAAGCAGAACCAGATCCACCTCAGTCCTGGAAGCGGATTCGCACCTGTTATATGATTACGATATTAAAAGAAGAGCCCGAGAACATGGATGACCTTCCCTGGTGCTTTGAGAACAGCGATGATGAGGTGGTCTCAGAATTTCCGCCAGCTCCAAAAGAACTGGAAGACGGCATACATACTACTGCAGATAACCTCAAGAAGATTGAGTTGGGATCGGCAGATGACCCGCGACCGACATTTGTCAGCGAGCTGCTTCTGAAGAAAGGGTGACTGCGTTAAAGAACGTGCTTCTACGGTATAAAGACTGCTTCGCGTGGAACTACTCCGAGATGCCAGGATTAGATCCGGAGATTGCTGTGCATAAATTAGCAATATCCCCAGATATCAAGCCAGTCAAGCAGGCGCCAAGAAGGATGCGACTCGAGCTTGACATGAGCATCAACGCCGAAGTCAAGAAGCTGATCGATTCTGGATTTATCCAAGAAGTCCAGTATCCCGACTGGATCGCCAATATCGTCCCGGTAATGAAGAAGAATGGAACGGTACGCATATGCATGGATTTCAAGGATCTCAATAAAGCCTGTCCAAAGGACGATTTCCCAGTACCAGTAACCGAGCTAATGATAGATAACACGTCCACTCACGAGGTTTTCTCCTTTATGGACGGTTCGTCAGGATACAATCAGATAAAGATGCATCCCGAAGACCAGAAGCATACCGCTTTCCGGACCCCTTTGGGTATATTCTGCTACAGGGTTATGCCCTTTGGTCTAAAGAACGCCGGCGCTACCTATCAAAGGGCCATGACAAAAATCTTCGACGACCTCATACATGACATCGTCGAGTGCTATATCGATGACCTTGTAGTAAAGAGCATGTCATACGAAGAGCATTTAAAGCATCTGGAGACTGTATTTCAACGCCTTCGGCAATATAATTTGAAGATGAATCCCCTCAAATGCGCGTTTGGAGTCTCCTCGGGTAAATTCCTGGGATTCATCATCCGACATCGAGGTATCGAAATAGATCCATCTAAGATCAAGGTGATCATGGAAATGCCTCCGCCAAGAACCCTCAAACAGTTGCGGTCTCTCCAAGGGAAGCTCGCATACATCCGGCGATTTATCGCTAATCTTTCAGGCAAATGCCGTCCTTACAGCCACCTGATGGAGAAGGGAACTCCATTCGTTTGGGATCACAAATGCCAAGGTGCACTAGACGAGATCAAGCAGTACCTGCAGAACCCTCCGGTGTTGGCTGCGCCGGTCAAGGGAAAACCCCTCATTCTTTATACAACCGCCCTCGAAGGTTCCTTAGGCGCATTATGGGCACAAGAGAACGATCAAGGGAAAGAGAGAGCACTCTACTACTTAAGTCGAGTTCTGCCGGGGGCAGAAAACAACTACTCTCCCATTGAAAAACACTGCTTGGCGTTAATCTTCGCGATAACAAAACTCAGGCACTATGCGTTGGCGCACGAAGTCCGTCTCATCTCGAAGGTGGACCCTCTTAAATATTTGATGTCGAAGGCTATACTGACGGGTCGACTCGCTAAATGGGCTCTACTCCTGATGGAGTTCTCAATAACGTATCGACCTCTTAAGGCAGTGAAAGGCCAGGCCATTGCCGACTTCCTCGCTGAGCATCCAGTACCTGCCGGTTCTCCTCTGAACTGCGATTTGCCGGACGAACATGCATTTGACGCGATCGGCGGCGGTGATACCCGATGAGAACTCTATTTTGACGGGGCATCATCCATGAAGAAGCGCAAACAATGTACCCCCATAATCAAATCGGGAGTAGGCCTCATCCCCACAAGGAGGGATAATGCGCTTTGCTTTCTCCTTAACGGAATCGAGGACGAACAATGAAACCGAATACGAAGCTTTGATAGTGGGCCTCGAGATCGCCATTAACATGGGAATTGAAGACCTCTCTATATACGGGGATTCTCAATTGGTTGTTAGTCAAGTAAATGGTGACTACCAAACGTGCAAACCGGAGTTGGTGAAATACGGCGAAAAGGTGCAACAACTATTGACCCAAATTCCCTCCTACACTTTGGAAAGTATACCACGTGCGGAAAATAGCAAAGCAGACGCGTTAGCTAAGCTCGCTAAAGAACTGGCCGACGAGAACCTCGATGACGTCAAAATCGTGGTACAAAGCCGTCGAGTGCTCGCCCCAGCAAAAATATCTCCGGAATTATACGAAGAAAAGAAGGAGACTGAGCAGACTACTCTACAAATAAAAGACCATGAGAAGGCCGAGGACTGGAGGGAAGTCTTCATAGACTACTTTAAGTCCCACCGAATGCCCGAAGAAGCGTCCTCAAGACATCAGCTCATGAAACGAGCTCTATTTTTTGCTTTTGTCAACGACACTCTATACAAAAGATCGTTTGATTCTCTGTGGCTGAGATGCTTAGGACCTGACGAAGCAGAAAGAGTCGTTCAGGAAGTTCACGACGGACTCTGCGGTTCTCACCAGGCAGGCCCGAAAATGAAATTGAAGATCAAACGGATGGGTTATTATTGGCCCACGATGGTCCAAGACTGCCTCGAGTATGCGAAGCAATGCCACTCGTGCCAGATTCATGAAGACTTTATCCACCAACATCCGAATCCACTACACCCAACGGTGGCTAGCTGGCCATTCGAAATGTGGGGGACTGATATAGTCGGCCCCATCGAGCCAGCATCGTCCCGGGGACATCGTTTCATCCTGGCGACAACTGATTACTTCTCCAAATGGGCAGAAGCAGTACCGCTGAGGGAAGTGAAGACGGAGAATATCCTCCACTTCTTCAAGACGCACGTCATCTATCGGTTTGGAACCCCACGGCGGATTATCTCCGATAATGGGCCAGCCTACAGAAGCCATAAGATTAGCCGCTTCGCGCAGCAGCACAATATAGACTGGAGATATTCTTCAGTTTACAATCCACGAGCTAACGGTCTGGCCGAGGCCTTCAATAAGACCTTGACGAAGATCATAAAAAAGACGGTGTCCCGAAATAAGAAAGACTGGCACGAGAGGCTGCAAGAGGCCCTTTGGGCCTATCGAACTACATTCAAGACGGCCACGAACACAACGCCGTACGCGTTGGTATTTGGGACGGAAGCAGTGCTCCCCCTCGAGATAGAGTTACCCTCTCTACGAGTGGCAGTCCACTACGAGCTGACGGACGAAGAAAATGCTCACCTTCGGCTTGAGGAGCTCGATGCCCTCGACGAAACCCGGCTCATAGCGCAACAAAATCTGGAAGCTTATAAAGCAAAGATGACGCGCTCATATGAAAGATTGACCCGACCGAGGACATTCCGCCAAGGCGAACTCGTGTTAGTGGTCAAAAGGCCTATGATCCCCAATCGAGCCAAGCGGGGAAAATTCGAGCCAAACTATGAAAACCCGTACATCATAGATAAGGTCTACCAGGGTGGGGCCTATCTACTCATGGACATGCACGGTGAAAGGACTTTCAGGCCAATAAACGGTCGCTTCCTAAAGAGATACTACTGATTAGTGTCAAAAACTGTATTTACCGCAATCAAGAAACGGCGTCGCTTCGCAGCTAGCCGGTGAGTGCGGGTCGATCCACAGAGACGGGTAAATTCCTTTTATGTGTTTTAACGAGTTGATTCTATTTGTCGTTTTGATTGGTTTATAAAAATCTATAAAAACTAGATCTAATTAATCTAATTGAAAGTCTTGCTAGGGTTAGGCTTAGGGGAAGTTTTGGAGATTAATGTTTCCTTCACCGCTTTCAATGCCTTCCTTTTTAGATCTATTAGATGTTACGTTAATTATCAATAAAGTGGATACGAATCTTTTGGGAAGATGTTTCTTCCTCTAGATTTGTATCCTTCCTTTGTTGATAATTACCCTAACCCCCATGGAAAACGCGCGCAACCGGCCCTTTATACTACGGTTCACCGTTACCTCGAGGGGTATGGTGCCGTAGGGAGCGGATGTGTGCGTATGCATGGAGTTCTAACTCTAAAGTGAAGATGGCATTGAAAGGGGTGAGAGATCTCATCTCTCAACCCTTTCGCTAAGGCTAACCCTAACAAGCGAGGAGACTACTCGCTCATTAGGGGATGATAAATTATACTAGAAAATAAAAGCAAGGAAATAAATTACCTACAGATTTGATGGCTCCCTCCAAGTAGAAGACAGAATAGATCTGAATGTCACTCCCAGAAATTCTGAATTTTATTTATTGAAAAGAGGCATAACATTTTTACAGATCTAGATTACAATTTATAAGTAAACAGGAGAATTAGGGTTACAGACTCTCGCACATGCGCAATTACAGATTTGACCCTTGAAAATCCTAACATCTGAACCGACGCACCGACGCACCAAAATTCCACCGACAAGCTCTCTGTACGGCCGCGGAACCGCGGCGCCAGGCTTGGTTTGGCCGCGGTTCCGCGGCCAAAGAGAGGAGTTGGGCCCTGCACTTTTTGGGCTTGGTTCAGGGGTTCTTGGGCTCTGTATTTTTATATGTATTTTCTCTGTTGGCTTCTCACTCTTCTCCAGATCTTCAGTGAAGACTTGTATTGGGCTTTTTAACCATTTCACCTTGACATTCGTTGCCTTGCACCTATGTGAACTGGGCTTGACTACGATTCGTCTAATTGTTGGTCAAAAGTCCCTTTTCTGTTGTTTTGTGTCTTTTTCACTGTATTTGCTCCAGAAACCTGTATCATGTAATATGCAACAAACGTGCGTCAAGAGTACCTGTTTATTTATAAAAAGGATAAGAATAGGGAAATGATAAATGCAATATTATGGTCTGAACAACTACGCTTAATGAGCCACGGCCTAAGTCAATGATAGATGACGACGACTATGTCCGCTCGCTATCTTCCTAAGCTCGAGCTTTATAACCAGTAGCCGGCCTTCTCCATGTCGGACCGAAATGTCCTTAAACTAATAACGGACCGAAATGTCCTTAAACTAACGACGGACCGAAACGTCCTTAAACTATCGACGGACCGAGACGTCCTTAAACTAACGACGGACCGAAACGTCCTTAAACTAACGACGGACCGAAACGTCTCTAAACTACTACCGCAGCATCCTTAGGCTGACAAAAAAAAAGGGGAGAAAAAGAAAAATATATATAAAAAATGATTAAAAAAACGGTATGTCCATAAGCAAAATGGGCACGGATGAAAACCCGAAAGGGCTCCGTGAGTAAAAACAGCAGGGCTACCGGCGAGTGTTCGTGAAAATCCGAAAGAGCGCGACCTTGTAAAAAAAAGAGAAAAAAGAATAAAAAAACGGTATGTCCATAAGCAAAATGGGCACGGATGAAAACCCGAAAAGGCTCCGTGAGTAAAAACAGCAGGACTACCGGCGAGTGTTTGTGAAAATCCGAAAGGGTGCAACCTCGCTGAAAGACACGTACAGGGTCCTCTCGACCTTGTAAGGAGAAACCACCCGCGTGAGATCCTTACGACTCACAAAGGAGCAACACACTTAGGGACCCTCACGATTCCTAAGGAGAAAATACACTTGCGAGATCCTTACGACTCGTAAGGAGAATTCTCTTATGGGACCCTCACGGCTTATGAGATTTGAAAGTCTTAAGTTACAGAAACCTAAACCTGTTCTTAAGCAAATCCCCCACAACCTTCGATACTGCCCTACAAAAGGCTCAATACTGACCCTTGTATACAATCCACGGGCGCGAATAAACATTTCCCCAGCAAAGTCACACCTGTGACTAGGGATGTGTCCATATAATGAGCAACCCTTGTAGGTCCTCTCGACCCATAAGGAGAAAACCCTCTTATAGGATCCTTACGACTTACAGAGGAACATACACTTAGGGATCCTCACGATTCCTAGAAAAAAATACACGTACGAGATCCTCACGACTTGTAGGGAGAAATACCTTGGTGAGACCCTTACGGCTCATGAAGTCAAAAGCCTTGGTCGACAGGACCCTTAACCCTGTTTGCTAAGCCACCTTTGTTCAACATCGACAGAGGCAAATGATGATTCGCTCCTGGCAATATTCCAGTTGTAGCGGTGCTGATGCCGAAATCGGTGTCCAAAATCCAAGCTTGCGGCGAAAAAGCTAGCAAGCCACACATGCCTACGAAATAGCCGAAATGATGGGGCAACTTGCAATAAAAAGCGACAAGTAAAAATGTATGCATGAAAAATAGCCGAAATGATGGGGCAACTCGCAATAAAAAGCAGCGAGTAGAAAATAAATAAATAGCCGAAATGATTGGGCACCGCGAAAAATAGCCGAAATGATGGGGCAATCGCGACCTTCCCGATATAAAAGCTGAAACGATAGAGCATCGCGGAAAAAGAAATAAAATAAAAATAAATTTATGCCCTACAGGTGATGTTCCATCACACCCTGTACACAATCTAAGGGCGTAAACCAAGAAAGGGAACATACCTCCCCCCAGGTTTCACCAAAGAAAGAAGCTAAATCTCGACGGGCCACAAGCGACCTACAGATCATCCCAACACTCGTCTCGTAACGACGGACACAAATTCAAGCTAAGCGAAACAGCGGCAACTCCCAGTTCCATGGCTCGGTGGTATACGTAACGCCAACAGTCAAACCTCCATCCCGTGAAATGCGGATATAATCAGCAAAATTCCTGGTTACGTGGAACGCGGATAACGTCACTCTTTGACCCCGTGGAAAACGTCCAGAGCGGATCCTGGTCCTCGCAGAGCACGGCAGTGAACCCGTGTGAAGCATCCAGAGCGGAACCTAGTCCTCGCCGAGCACGGCAGTGAACCCGTGTGAAGCATCTAGTGCAAAATTCCTGGTTACGTGGAACGCGGATAACGTCACTCTTTGACCCCGTGGAAAACGTCCAGAGCGGATCCTGGTCCTCGCAGAGCACGGCAGTGAACCCGTGTGAAGCATCCAGAGCGGAGCCTAGTCCTCCCCGAGCACGGCAGTGAACCCGTGTGAAGCATCTAGTGCAAAATTCCTGGTTACGTGGAACGCGGATAACATCACTCTTTGACCCCGTGGAAAACGTCCAGAGCGGATCCTGGTCCTCGCAGAGCACGGCAGTGAACCCGTGTGAAGCATCCAGAGCGGAGCTTAGTCCTCGCCGAGCACGGCAGTGAACCAGTGTGAAGCATCTAGTGCAAAATTTCTGGTTACGTGGAACGCGGATAACGTCACTCTTTGACCCCGTGGAAAACATCCAGAGTGGATCCTGGTCCTCGCAGAGCACGGCAGTGAACCCGTGTGAAGCATCCAGAACGGAGCCTAGTCCTCGCCGAGCACGATAGTGAACCCGTGTGAAGCATCTAGTGCAAAATTCCTGGTTACGTGGAACGCGGATAACGGCACTCTTTGACCCCGTGGAAAACGTCCAGAGCGGATCCTGGTCCTCGCAGAGCACGGCAGTGAACCCGTGTGAAGCATCCAGAGCGGAGCCTAGTCCTCGCCGAGCACGGCAGTGAACCCGTGTGAAGCATCTAGTGCAAAATTCCTGGTTACGTGGAACGCGGATAACGTCACTCTTTGACCCCGTGGAAAACGTCCAGAGCGGATCCTGGTCCTCGCAGAGCATGGCAGTGAACCCGTGTGAAGCATCCAGAGCGGAGCCTAGTCCTCGCCGAGCACGGCAGTGAACCCATGTGAAGCATCTAGTGCAAAATTCCTGGTTACGTGGAACGCGGATAACGTCACTCTTTGACCCCGCGGAAACGCCCAGAGCGGAGCCTGGTCCTCGCCAAGCACGGCAGTGAACCCGTGTGAAGCATCCAGAGCAAATACCGGACCGTGGAGTCCTTAAAATCCACGGACTATGATGTCCTTAACCTCGACCGTGATGTCTTAAAACTAACGATCAACCACCCCGATTCCCTACGGATTCTGCCTTGGTTTAAGGGCACATCTCTTCACTCCTTTGATACCTGGCGTTGTAATTCCTCAACGTCTTCAAAGAGGTGACGGGTCCCTGCAACCAAACATCGGACTGTGGAGTCCCTAAATCCACGGACTATGAGGTCCTTAACCTTGACCGTGATGTCTTAAAACTAACATCGGACTGTGGAGTCCCTAAATCCACGGAATATGAGGTCCTTAACCTTGACCGTGATGTCTTAAAACTAACATCGGACTGTGGAGTCCTTAAATCCATGGACTATGAGGTCCTTAACCTTGACCGCGACGTCTTTAAACTACGATACCTGGAGCAGCCCCCTGGCCCTGGGAAACACGGGCAAGGGTGACCACATCCAGCACTTACAGGCCCTCACGACCTGTAAGGAAGAGGAAAACTCTCTTGTGAGATCCTTACGACTTTCAAGGGAAAACCCGCTTAAGAATCTTCACGATTCTTAAGAAGGACTTACACCTATGGGATCCTCTCGACCTGTAGGGAGAAAAACTCTTTATGAGACCCTCGTGGCTCATAAAATGCAAAAGTCTTAGGAAGTAGATCTTAACCCTGAATCCTAAGCCATCGCTGTCCTACAAGGAGATCAAGATAGAATATCCGCAGAATACATTCAATAAAAAGGGGACACACCATTGAGAAGAAAAATGTATCTTTTATTCATAAACCAAAATGGATACAAAGTACAATTCATGAAAGAAACAAAAAAAAAGATACACTCATTCATGAGTATGTACAAAAAAGGGGAAAAGATACAAGTCCTCAAGCCGGCGGGCGATGCAGTAATTTTACCAGCTCATCGTTCTGTTGCTGAGCCACGGCTTCATGACGCAAGATCTCCAGAAGACGAGCCTCCGCCTGAGCTTGCTGAGCCTGATACGAAGCAAGCCGAGCTTCGAGCTCTTTCTCGGTGACTTTATGAGCCTCGACCCTCTCACGAGTGAACGTAGCAGCTTTATCAAGAGTCACCACCTCCCTGATAGACTCTTGAAGCACCCGCCAGAGTTCATATGCTTTGTTGGCCTTGGCGGTAAGATTGGCTTGAAGCTCGCTCAGCGCTTTAGAAGCCAGCTCTCTCTCCGAGAATTTGCGGCTAAGCCTCCTCTCGCACGATGTCATGTTTGCCGTGCACCGCGCTATCAGCCCCCGCAAGTCCGCCTTTGCAGCCACGACCTTCGAAGAAAGACGGGAACATTCAAGTGCGTGCAAGCAAGCCTCCACCTGCCGACAGAACTCCACCCAGACTCGCACCACCTCTTCGCTATGGTAGGTGGCAAGAAAAGGAAGAGAACCGCTAGCCTCGGCAGCAAATGGTTCAGCTGTGGTTACACTGCCAGCACGAAGCTCCTCGATCAAAGACGACAGGGAGACAAGGCTTAATTGGGCCAAGCGTTCTGAAGCCCGCAAAGCATAAGGGCCGGGCGGCATCATGATGCGCGATTCCAACGCCATGGAGACTGGCAGGGCTGTTCAAATTTGAAAGATGTAAATAAAATTCTTAAGCACAGAACAAACAGGATTATGATGAAATGTCGCTTACCGACAGTCATGCAAGTAGGAGCTGAAGGTTCCCCTGGCCCTTCAACGACCTCGACCTCGTCGTCAGCTTCCAAAACTATATAAGAGACATCAACGTCATTTCGCAAAATAAAAAAAAATGGCGACAATGCTATAATAAAAAAAATGGCGAATGACGCTAACCCTGCCCAGAGGAAAGGACAATGCGCTGAGGGGAGATCGCCTGCGGAGCTGCCATCTCCAATAAACGTTGAAATGACTGTCAAGGCGACAGATCAGCGATAGTGGCCGCCAAACCGTGCAATTCTGGGAAAGATAGAAGAGCTTAGACCATGGAAGGGTTACTAATTTAAAATGCAGAGGGTTACCTTCAACACTTCTCCCGTTCTGAGTCGGGGGGATAGCGGCTTCGACAGCCTCTGCCGGAACCTCCTCGGGCTCCAACAGAGGGAGGGTAGTCCCCACTACCTCCATCTCAGCCTCTGGGCTGCCTTCGGAAAGAGCCGTTGGAGCAGCAACCTCCAAAGGAGCCTCCCCCAAAGGGGCAAGCACTCCCTGATCAAGAACCACCGCTGGAGGCTCTACCATGAGAGGAGCAGCCTCATCAGTCCCCTCCACATCAAGCGAGGCTTCATCGAGAATTTTGGCGGGCTTTAGCTTTAATGAGCCCGTAGGGAGCTCCCCCAGCGTCGAAGATTCTGCACGATTCAAATAAGAATAAGGATACATATGCACGGGCATAAATAATCTGAAGAACTACGAAAAGAACCACAACGTACCGATGCGCAAAGAAGCCCTCAATATGGCTTCTTCAAGCCGCTGCTCCTTCTCAAGGAGGTGGGCTCTCCGGGGTTCGAGAGTGGACTCATGGCCGCCGGTCCATAAAGAAAGCGCGTCCGCCGCATCCTCTGAAGCGGCCTGCTTCAGAGCCCTTTCCCCCCATTCCTCCAAAGGACCGATAAATCGCCGCCGAATCCACGAAGGGTCTTCGTAAAAGATTACAGCGGGATAGGACTTCTTCGGAACCCTGGCGTTATGAGACACGTCTTTGGAACGCCGTATGGCCTCAGCCAACTGTGCGGCCTCCTCATCAGCCGAACTCGGGAAAGGAAGTCCAGCGTCTGACTCTTGCAGGGCCAACGGTTCGTCTTCAAGAGTAAGCTCAGACTCCGCCAAAGAATCGAGCAAATTGGTGGCCGCTTTCCTCCGCCGCTTAGACCCAGAGCCGGTCGCCGAGGATGACCGTTTCCTCCCCCACGAAGCCTTAGGGCGGCGCTGACCCACATCGCCTACGACGCCCTCATCTCTATTACCCTCGCCTGGTGCCACGACCGAGGATGACACTGTCATTGTCAATGCCATGGGGGGCGGTGCTGCCACAGGCGGTGGTGCTACTACTGGGGCCCTTCCACCTCGCGAGCGGAAACCCAGGGGCATACCAGCCGTTGGAGTAAGGTTTACCTCCGATTCTCCTGGGACGAGCGCAGTGCCGGTATCCCTTAGAGGGAAGCGGACCGGAGCCCTCGGTCGCAGCTTAGCTCCTGGAACCAGAGGAGGGGCATCGTGGCCAAAAAGCACCCTCCATTCCTCAAGAATGATTGGGCTGACCCGATGAAGATACCAACCCGTAAACGCGCCCATGCACCGGGGAAGGTATTCAGCTTCAGGGACAATGAAGTGGGAGCCGGTGTTTAGCCTCATGAAATGATGAGCGGCATCGCGAACGGCATCGAGCAAAGGGATTGGGGCGACTATAAAAGCCTCGAAAGGAACACCCTGGTCATATCCAAGTTGTCGGGCGAATCGATGCGGATTGTACCGTATGAAAAGAGCTGCACTGTCCTGGCGAAACACCAAGTAGCCCGGTCTAATTGTATACAAGTGCGCGGCCTTCCGGGGCTTCAAAGAAGGTGCGTTGTCTTTTGACAGATCCCAGAGTTGTTGAACTGGACCTGAGGGAGTAGACAAGACCCGATCATTAAAAACCATCCCGCCAGCGGCAGCGTAAGGAGAAATCAGCACCCGAATAGCCCCGAACTGAGTCGGGTCGGCGACAGAAGCATCCACTAATCGCATAAGTCGTGGGAAGGGGTAGGCATCGTAAAATGAGGGCCTCTGATGCATGGCAAAAGCCCCCAACACGTGCATTTCGATCCAGGACGTGAAATAATGAAGCGAAAAGTTTACCACATCCACGCCAGGAGTAGAGGTAATAGCTGCGGTGCCCAACCCATGATAAAGATGCGCCAACACCGGGATGCCGATAGCCAATCGCGTCCTCTCAGCAATACGATGAGCCGGGTAGATAACCGAGGCTCTCATGAAGCGGCGATGCATGGGGATAACGAACCAACTGAGCCAGACACTGACAAACCCCACGAAGAACGTCTCCTCATCCATACCGGGTGCTGCAATGGACTCAAAAGACATCGGCGACATGATGGGGATATAGTATTGAGGTAGATCCGATTCAGTGGTCGGCAGCTTCTTCGGACCAAACCCAAAGGGGTCTTTAATGTTGGCGAACTTCGGAGCTGTCTTCGACACGACATCTTCGCGAAGGAAGCAGGCAATGAAACTCTTGAAAGTAACACCCTGCTCTTCGGATTCGGTGAACAATCGGTTGAAGATACCTAGCGCCTTGATCAAACTGGGACGCTTGTGGCGAACGGCGTTCTCAACAGACAAACCGTCAACCGGTGCAGGCTCAGGCTCGAAAACATACTCGTCAGGAGGCAACAACTCCTCATATAGTGCACCCCTGATTGGCAGTCCTGAGATTTCATAAAATTCTGCCAGAGAAATCAAAACCTCGGGATCTCCTAAAATGAAAGTGTTAGTAGGGAGATTCCATTGATTCAAGAACGCCTTGACCCACCAGGTATGCGGGGACTTATAATGAAAGAGTGACGCGTATATTGCCTGATAAAGCCCGACTTTCTGCAACCGCGCACGATGGGCAGAAAAGATGTAGCGAGCCCAGAGAAGGTAGCCCGTAGGGTGCCGAGGAGTAAGCCCTATCTTATAAATTTACCCCCACGGGTGGGCCTCACCCTGGCAGATACGCCGCCCCAAGATGTCTATGGACGGGATCAGATGGTTCGGAATACCGATCGTCGAAGGCTCGAGCCTCCCCGTTGGAGTCCAGTTGGGCATTTCCACAGCAACCGTCCTCGGAGGATCCGTCGGTAAGAATGGGAAAGTGGGCTCCGTCGGTACCGCGCAAAGAAAACTCCGGCGACCCTGAATAATCTGACTATACCAAGATCCCCATTGAAGAAGGTTGGTACAGTTCGGGTCATGGGCCCGGATCATCGCCATCGCTTCCTCATCAGATGGCGACTGAGGAAAAGCAGCCTCCAAGTGAGAAAAGGGAAAGCACGGAACAGAAGCCATCGCACCTGAAATCCAATAAAAGGAGACCGTTAAAAGCAAAGTCATCGATATATATCCATGCATGAACAGGAAGACTAGTTAAAGAAAGCAACAACAGAGTTTTCTGGGACCATTGGCTACAAAACACATAGGCCCCACAGAATCAGGATGACGGCTCATTAATAATGAGACCAAATAGTTACAATAAAACAAAAGGAATATCCTCATTTAATAAAGAATAGTAACCCTACACATTCCCCCCAACAGGATCTGCCTCGGGCTCCACAATGGATCCAACAAGATCAAAGGAATTAAATTCCCACAGAAGACATCATTACAAAGCTCCTGTTGCATTAATTGCAGAAGGACAACCTCGGGTCGAGAGCCCCCAAGAAGCCTCCGTGTGAAGAAACTGAGTTCTTCATTGGAATTAAATTCCTTACTAAGAAAAGGGAATTAAATTCCCAGAAACAATTTTGGATGGAATTAAATTCCATGGAGTTGAAACGCCATCATCATCTCCCCAAAGATCATCTAAACCCTAAGAGATCTACAATTCGAAGGTTAGGTGGTTTCCTGTTCTTATGGAAAAACTTGAAGAAAAATGGGTTCCTTGTTAAAAAAGAGTAAAAACCCTTGTTTTGGATTTAAAATCCAAAGGAATGTGGAAGTTCGCTGTTTGTCCAAGAACATTACCTGAGGAGGAAGAGTCCTTTTAAACAGAGTTAAACTCTGAGATTGTTTCAAGACAGAGAACTAAGCTCTGGAAGAAGAGAATTAAATTCTCAGAAAAAGTTCTCAAAGAAAGGAGATGAGCAAAGTGAAGGCTCTTCGGAAGGGACATGAACATTTATAGGAGGTGATGAAAACGTTTCATCTCCCCAAATCCCTAGAGGAATCCAACGGTCACAAAAGGTGACAGCGTTGCACTCACGAGCGGACACGTGAGAACAACGCTGTGGGGGCATTTGTTTCCTGATTTAGAATCAGAAAAGCTTATGGAAAAGGCTTTAGAAAAGGGTCACGTGCTTACACGTGACCAGCAGTCACGTGTTGGCACGTGACATCTAAAACCATCGGCAAGGCAAATTCAGCTTCCCGACTACATCAAAGAAAAGGGCTTCAGAAAGGGTCATGTGCTCCCACGTGACCTGGGTCACGTGTTGGCACGTGACAATTAAAAACGGCTTCAAAGGCAAACCGATTCCCTGATCAAATCAAGGAAAAGTCTTCAGAAGAGGTCACGTGCTCCCACGTGACCAGGGTCACGTGTTGGCACGTGATAATCAAAAGCAGCAGATTTGTTCTCCGGTTAAACCAAGAAAAAGGCTCCAGACGAGGGTCACGTGCTCACACGTGACCAGGGGTCACGTGGTGGCACGTGACGGTTAAGCAGCGACCAGAAAGCAGAGCGCAAAAAAAAAAGAAGAGGGCTCGTTCCAAGGGGGGTCACGTGCCCACACATGACCAAGGGTCACGTGGCCACACGTGACCGACTTCAAAGCCCATTTGTTAACAGAATTAAATTCTGAGAAAAGACCTCTCAAATCTTTCCAAAAGCAACCGATTGAATTAAGGATTTAAAGGTGATTAAATATCATCTATGGGAAAATCTCGAATTTGGGAAGATTTCCCCGTAAAATCTAACCGAAATAACAAAGGAGAATCTCTGCATTTAAAATCCAATGGTGAATAAAATTCACCTAATAATCCAAAGGTCCAAAACGAATGATGGATACAAATCAAATCTCTCAATGAAAGATTCATCAAAAAACTAATTGACTCGGCTGCTTCTCCTATAAATAGGAGCCAAGAGACACACAAAAAAAATATATATGCAGAGGGAAGAAAAGAGGGAGAGCCTTGATACTTTAGAGGAATTTGGATCTTCTGTGAAAGAAAACCCTAGGTAAGAAAGGGAAGGTTTCATTGAAAGAAAAGAGAATTTAATTCTCAATAGAGTTTAACTCTGATATAAAACAGAAGGATATATTTCTTCTCTATTTGATGGAGGATCTGTAAAGTGCACATCTCCCCTTGAGTTGAGAATTTAATTCTCAATGGGTTGAGATCCTGCCATGCAGATCCAAAGCATAGAGAGGGAATGGAAGCACGAGAATTTAAGTCTCACAGAACTATAGGAATTTAATTCCTTCAAAATAAAATTAGGGTTTGACCCTGTGTTATGGGAATTTAATTCCTTCAGAATGAAAAGAATCAGGGTTTAACCCTAGTTAAAAACTTAGTTCTGTTAAAACAACAAGAATTTAATTCCCTTAATCTTATTCCCCAGAATAATTCTTTAACAGAGAGTGTAGGTTTAATTCCTTAAAGCTTTTATTAGGGTTTAACCCTATTCAGTTCTTCACATATATGAGGAATTTAATTCCTACGGAAAATTCAGAGTTCAACTCTTCAAAAGGAACTAGGAATTTAATTCCTCTGAAATTATTGTCAGGGTTCAACCCTACAAGGAATTTAATTCCTGAAAGGGATTAACAGATCTTCTAAACAACTACAGAAAAGCAGGGTCACGTGTCACTACGTGACCCCCCCAAAAGATCTACAGAAAGCCCTTTGAGGCAGTGCCTCACGTGACCCACGTGACCCTTGGCAGAGGCTTTAACATACTCCATTCAAACACCCGTCACGTGATGACACGTGATGCTCCAAAAGATGCGATCTTCTCAGCAGAACAAACGAAGGGAGGGCGCCCTCACGTGCTACCACGTGACCCCTCTTGCCTCAGCGTCTAACGCTAAATTGGAACCCCTGAATTCAGTGTTAAAACGTTGTTTGGCCTTAGTGTTCAACACTAAGCAAAGAACTTTATTTGCAGTGTTCAACACTGATTACCTTAGTGTTCAACACTAATTTGGGATTTTGTTGCCAGTGTTTAACACTGGTGTGTTTTAGTGTTTAACACTAATTTGAAGGCCTTGTCGCTGGTGTTGACACCAACTATCTTCTAGTGTTAAACACTGACTTATCAATCTCATTCTCAGTGTTCAACACTGATTGGTCTTTAGTGTTTAACACTAGGCATTGGCCCAATTGGCTAAATGGCCAGAGGCAAAGCCTCTCCTTCAAGGGACCAACAGGAGGGCCGATGTCCCAGACATGATTGGACTTAGCCCAAGCTGGCCATAAGTCCTCAATTCGTAATTAACTGGGATAATGGGCTCATAACATAATTAATTGGTCTTGAACCCAAATTGGGCCAAAGACTATTTAATCCACTCCGGTTCCAGGGTACATCTCTTCATTCCTTTGATACTTGGCGTTGTAATCCCTCAACGTCTTCAAAGAGGTGACGGGTCCCGATGACCACACATTGATATGGACTGTGGGGTCCTTAAACCCATGGACTACGACGTCCTTAACCTTGACCGAGATGTCTTAAAACTAACAATGGACTGTGGGGTCCTTAAACCCATGGACTACGACGTCCTTAACCTTGACCGAGATGTCTTAAAACTAACAATGAACTGTGGGGTCCTTAAACCCATGGACTACGACGTCCTTAACCTTGACCGAGATGTCTTAAAATTAACAATGGACCGTAATGTCCTTAAACTACCCATGGACCGCAATGTCCTTAAACTAGCGATGGACCACTATGTCCCTAAACTGGAATGATAGAGCCCAAACGCTCTTTTGTTGGATCTAAACGATCCCGTTTAAGTTGATCTTAGCCTTAAATATGGCTAACGTATCCTTAAACCTTTCAAACAGACTTTAGTCCCAAACTGGACTATAGATCCCCCCAATTAACTCTGGTTCAAGGGTACATCTCTGAACTCCTCTGACATCTGTCGTTGTAATCCTTCAACGTCGTCAGAGAGGTGACGGGTCCCGACGGCCATACATTAAATGGACCACTATGTCCCTAAACTGGAACAATGGAGCCCAAATGCTCTTTTGTCGGATTTAAACGGTCCCGTTAAGTTGATCTTAGTCTCAGGTTAGACTAACGTATCCTTAACAAACATTTGAGTTGATCTTGGCCTTAAATATGGCTAACGTATCCTCAAACCAAACCCCCAAACCCAAATCTAAGATAATACGGATTTGGACTAGTGCACGCCCTACGGGCGACGACATAACTCGGTCTCCGTAAACAATCCACGGGCAACAAAACATAAAATAAACACACACGACACGAAGTAACCATCTGGAGAAGGAGAAAGTTGTTACCGCGACGCGGTAGCGTAATTAACTGCACGGGCTTGCGCCTGCAGGGAAGAGCGTCCCCACAATCAAAAACCCCTCAAGCGAGGGGGAATCTGACGAAGTCTGCTACATCGGACGCATCCGTTCAGACCTTCGATACACGGTGCCATAAATCAACTTGGCATCTTCGGAGAGATGGACGGATAGCACCAATTAGCATCTGCCCCGAATCTCAGGTGAGACGTCCCACGTCTCGGCCACCGTTCGGAGGGGAACACTTGTGAAAACCCGAAAGGGCGCAATCTCGGGTAAAAAAACGGTACGTCCACAAGCAAAATAGGCACATATGAAAACCCGAAAGGACGTCGTAAGTAAAAACAGCAGGACTGCCGGCGAGCTTGTGAAAACCCGAAAGGGCGCAATCTCGGGTTAAAAGAGAAGAAGAAGAAGAAGGTACGTCTACAAGAAAAATGGGCACGGATGAAAACCCGAAAGGGCACTGTGAGTAAAAACAGCAGGACTACCGGCGAGCTTGTGAAGACCCGAAAAGGCGCAGTCTCGTTAAAATAAATACACTTACGAGATCCTCACGACTCGTGAGGAGAATTTCCTTATGAGACCCTTACGGCTCACGAGATTCAAAAGCCTTAAGCTACAGGGATTTGAACCTGTTCTTAAGCCGTCATATCCCCCAAGTTGCCCTACAGGCGGTCCAATATTGACCCTTGTATACAATCCACGGGCACAAATAAACATTTCCCCAGCAAGTTCCACCAATGGTTGAAATGTCTTCATATGGTGAACGACATTTATAAATCCTCTCGACTTATAAGGAGAAAACACTCTTGGAAGATTCTTACGACTTACGAGAGAAAATATCACTTGGGAATCCCCACGATTCCTAAAGAGAAAATACACCTATGAGATCCTCACGATTCATGGGGAGAAATATCTTTATAAGACCCTTACGGCTCATAAAGTCAAAAAGCCTTAGCCGACAGGATCCTAACCCTGTTTGCTAAGCCGTCTTTGTTCAAATCGACAAAGGAAAATGATGATTTGCTCTTGGCAATATCCCAGCTGCAGCGATACTGATGCCTAAACATGTGTCAAACTCCAAGTCCTTTCATGGCAAATGATGATTCGCTCCTGGCAATATCCCAGTCGCAGCGATGCTGATACCAAGGTTGGTATCAGGTTCCAAACTCGCAATAAAAACAACAGTGAGTAGTAAACAAAAATATGCATATGAAATAGCCGAAATGATGAGGCAACTCACAATAAAAACAGCAAATAAAAATATACATATAAAAACAGCCAAAATGTTTGGGCTACTCGCAATAAAAAGCAGCAAGTAAAAAATAAAAGAAAATAGCCGATATGATTGGGCACTGCGAAAATAGCCGAAATGATTGGGCAATCGCGACTTTCGCGATATGAAAAGCTGAAAAGATAGAGTATCGTGGAAAGAAATAAAAAAATGAAAACAAAACTTTTCTGCCCTGCAGGTGAGTCTATACCGACCCCTGTATACAATCCATGGGCACAAATGAAAAAGGGAACTATGTTTTCCCACCAAGCTCCGTCAAAGGGAGAGCCAGATCTTGATAGCAACATCTACAGCCTAGAGATCGGCCTGACGTTCCTTCTTAGTGCAGACGCGACGTCAACAAAGCCTCAAGGGTCGAACAAAGAAGGAGCCATGGCAAATTCCTAACTCCAAGTCTTGACGGTTCATATACAACCTAAAGATTACCCCGACGTACCATCTCATTCCGACAGGATGCAGACACGACGTCGACAAAGACTCAAGGGTCAAATCAAAAATGGAGCCATGGAAAATTCCTATCTCTAAGTCTTGACAGATCATATACAACCTAGAGACAATCCCGGCGTTCCTTCTCATTCCGATAGGATGCAGACACGACGTCAACAAAGACTTAAGGGTCAAATAAAAAATGGAGCCATAGCAAAATCCTAGCTCCAAGTCTTGTTCATATAAAACTCAGAAACTACCCCGGCATACCTTCTCATTCCATCAGAGTACAAACGTGACGTCAACAAAGCTCCAACGAGCCAAATCAAACTAGAGCAAAGGCATATTCCTAGCTCTGGACTTCAACTGCTATACATATAGCAAAGAGGTCCTACAAATATCTATCATACTTTAGCAAAGAAACGGTATGGCATCGTCAAAACAAAAATCGGGTTCAGCGGTAACTGATATAAAGCCTCAGAGACTATCGGAGATCATCCCACACCAGCGCGGAGTGGTTATGACTCATCGGGGCTCCAAATTGAGCCTAATCTCAAGTAAAAAGCGACATGGAAAATTCCTAATGCTTGCTCTTACGACGGTCATGTAGCCTAAGAAGATTACTTGAAGACTTCTTGTCCAGCCCCTGAAGGGATCAGAGAAACGACAGTCGCGGGGCTACTCGAATAACGACTTAAAGACCGCATATCGAGAAATATATCAGCCAACGCGACGGTACCACGGACCAAAACCCTAGTACCACAAAACCTAACGGACCTCTGTCGTAAAGAATGGAGGTTATCTATATATAACGTTAGGACAAGTTTGCATGTAAACCTAAGGGAGGTAAACTAAATAAACTCCGAAATGAATACATAAACTAGAGACTCCAAAACAAGTGAATAAACTACAAACTCCGAAATGAGTACATAAACTAGAGACTCTAAAATTAGTGAATAAACTACAAAATCTGAATTGAGTACATAAACTAGAAGCTCTAAAATTAGTGAATAAACTACAAACTCCGAAATGAGTGAATAAACTACGGACTCCGAAACGAGTAAGTAAACTAATTAGCGCCACATCAAGACATCAAAACACAGATGAGCGCATGCAAAAAGTGTATATTCTTTATTCACGATTCAAAATGTTTAAGAGATACAATTAATACAAAATGGAGGAATACAATTCCAATTGTTAAGAAGGCAGGGTTTTCAACAAATTTCCAACCCGCTCACACGCTCCCTGCAGCTCTTCCTCGTATGCTACTACTGCGGCCAGCCCTGCTTCACTTTGAGCCCGCTGTTGCAAGCATGATGAAAGTTTCTCGGCGATTTCCGGCTTGGCAACCACGCAATCTTGCATGCCCCGCTTGGTAAAATCGAGGTTTTTCCTCAGCGATAACCCATTAGAAATATATTGTTGAAGGTTTTCGAAAATAACTTGCAGCTACGCGGCATTTGCTTCGATCTGGGTGCGCAATTCGATGGATTCGCCGGAAGCTGTCTCATGCTCTTTTCGTTTCAGGGCCAACTTTCGTTCAAAATATTGAATGGAATCGGCACTTTGCTCGATCCACGCGATCCGCTGAGCCTTCAAGGTCAATACTTCAGGACTGAGATGCTTGAGCTCGATCTCATGCAGACAGGTCTCAATCCGCTTACAATAATCAACCCAAAGGCCAACGAAATCTTCATTGTGGAAATTCACAAGCGTCGCCCGTATAGGGTTGACTTCATCAACGAAAGCCGCGATAGAAGTGAGCCTCGACATCAAGATTTTCGATAAATTCGTTTAACATCCGCCTGCTAGTCACCGCGCCCTTGGAAGATTGACGCTTAGCAAAAGGCCCCGTAGGCATGAGAATGCGAGACTCAAAAGGAGCCGAAAACGGCGTAGCTGCTGCAAAATAAATCACGCACGAATAAGGGTCAGATTTCAACTTAAAAAATAAAGAAGAAAGCTGATGGACGAGATCTACAAGACCAGCTGTTGAAAGTGGCAAAACAGGGAGCACGGGAGGCTCGGCTATTCCTTCGCTCCCTCCCTCGAGCCGTGATACTGTGTTCAATATGAGGAAGACTTAGTAACAGAAAGCTTACTCATGAAAAGAAGAAACACCAAGCGAAGAATATACTAACCAATGCCGGAAGGGGTAACGAATTTCGATTGGAAGGCAAAATGCGGGCTTAACACCTGGTGTAAGTGATCAAAGAGCACTCTGGCAGGATTGCGACAATATATGGTTAATGCAAGAAAATGGTATCTACACTGAAGCAAAGAAATGGGAGATCTTCACCTTCCAGAGTTCGGGGAGACGCAGAAGAGAGGGGTAGAACCGTGACAGTCAGGGTAATGACCGGCAGTGATTCTTCAGTCAGTACAGCATTAGGGTTTACCACGCTTATACTCAGAATAAAGGAGATACCATTAGAGATGCCTAGCGGGATTAAAAACTCAAACATAATAACTCAAGGAGTACCTGACAAGGCAAAAACCGAGACAGTGCCCGAAGCGTCACCAGTTGTGATGACTCCCTCGGTTTCCATTGGGAAAATGGATTTAGCATCCACACCTTCATCCCCTGACTCGATAAGGGCCGTCGTAATGCTTGCATCACCCGCCGATACCAAGGATCCATAAGGAGAAGAAGCGGCAGTCGGAACAATCCCAGATTCCAGAAAAAGGTTTGCTACTTCAGGCTCTTTAATCACCGGCACTACACTTGCCATGCCATCACCTAAATTTGGCCTTGTTTTTAAAAAAATTAAAAAATGCGTGTGTTATAATTCAAGAAAAAGATTGTTACTAAGGACCATGCGTTGTTCTACCTTGTAGTAGCCGTTCAACCTCTTCTCAAGCCGCACGCGCAACTTGTCTATGGGCGGTGGACAAGGCAGAAGGAACGTCCACCATAGAAATGCCAGAGGGTTGAGCATTACTCGAACCTGCGCCCGCGGCAAAGATAGCCTGACGTTCCCTTACTGTCTGCTTTCTATGCTTCCTCTCAGCCTGGGCTGTATGAACCAATCTCCTCAAAACTTCTGACAGGAGGACATCATCGTCCAAATCGGGCTCGGCCTCCGGATCTGCTCTGGCATCCGTCATCGGCTACTTCAGCCACGCCTCCTGTGGTGGCCTTGGGAAGGCCTCAGCCATAGTCGGTGGCTCTGAAGGCTTTTCTGCATCACCACTCAGGATTGGCATTACACTCGAAACAATTTAGGTCGTAATGGTTCCTGTCATAGGACAAAGAAAAGAGTCAGGTCATGAATAAAAGGAACTAAAGATGTAAAGGCGTAGAGAAACGAATCATACCAAGATCTAAGAAGGCGAGGAGCTTCTCCTCCTCCTCAAACGTCTTAAGGGACACCAAGAGAGCCTCTTTAGCAGAAATTCCTGTTAAGGAAGAGGGCGTTAATAAAGCGTAATAAGTTCAAAAAAATGGTGAGGAATATATACAGGAGTGTATAAACGAAGTATACCGAACTCCGCAATTGAGGCTAATGCCGCTTGTTCACGGGCCAATCGTTTGGAAGCTTCAATGGCAGCCTGAAGATCGGCATCGGTCATAGGCGCATCAAACAAACCGTCGTTGGTACCATACTCGCACAAGCCCTCGCTATAAGGAGCATGAGGTTCCTGGCCGAATACGACGTCAGCAGAGAATAAGGATTTCTACTTCTTCTACGAACTAGCACCAACAGCCGATGATAAGAGCTTTCGCTTAACAGGCTTCTTCGGACGGCGGGTCCCGATCTCCAAACCAACGCCCGATTCCAGAAACACCACAGTTACCACTGTCACAGGAACATCTGGTCGAGGCTCACTAGGAAAAGCGCGCGGGGCTATAACTGCAGCGATCTCTCTCAAAGAAGGGAGCACGACTGCTTGTCGCTTCAGTGGGACCGCTGGATTATTGGTTGGGACAGCATCCTTGTGGTTAAGCAGCAGCCGCCTCTCCTCCTTGATGACAGCGCCCATTGCATGCTGGTACCAGGCAATGTAAGCATTCGAAGCCTTTGGAATATAACTCGGCTCGCTGATGAGGAAATGGGACCCCGTATTTAACAGCATGAAATGATGCGCCGCACTGCGAATGCCCTCTTCCGTAGCAACCGGATCAACCAGGAATTCCTTGAGAGGAACGCCTTGGCTTTAACCCGATTGCTAGGCAAAGTGATGCGGGTTATACCTCATAAACAGCACCGAGGCATTCTGTCTAAATACCAGAAAACTTGGCCTGATAGAATACAGGTGTACAACCTCTTGCGCCTTCAACACAGAAGCCCCGTCCTTGAAAACATCATGCAATGGTTGGATCACTTTGGAAGATTCTTTGCCGATGGTCATGACTTTATCAACAAAGGTCATGCTGTCCCCAACCATGCGTGGGCAAAGGAGCAATCCCTGAGCCTCCCATTGTGTTGGGTCTGGAGCAGAAGTGCCGACTAGGCGTATGACCCGGGGAAAATTGTAGCCTTCGTAAAATCGGGGTCGTTTATGAACACCAAAAGTACCCAGCACGTGCATCTCGATCCATGAGGTGAAGTAGTGCAATGAGAGATTTACGGGCTTTACCCCCGGCTGAGTAATGTCAGCTGCTAAGCTCAGGCCATGATATAAATGAGCCAATCCTGCGACCCCAATGGCCATGCACATCCTCGCGGCAATGCGACGAGCTGGATAAAAGATAGATGGTCTTATATAGCGGGGGTGCATCGGAAGCGCAAACCAACTCAGCCACTAGCTGATAAACCCAATGAAGAACGTCTCCTCGTCAATGTCTGGAGTGGCAATCTCTGCGAAGGGGACGACTGGAGTATCTGGAATAAAGAAGTTCTTTAGATCGGCCCCCGCGGTCGGTAAGTTGTCCAGACCAAATACGAACGGGTCGTCGAGTTTGGCGAACTTCGCAGCTTGTTTAGACAGAGCCTCCGGATGAAGAAAGCGGGCGATGAAATCTGTGAAGCTAACTCCGTGTACACCAGACTCCAGGAATAAGCTTTCGTACTTGTTCAACACCTTGATCAAGCTCGGAAACTGGTATTGAACGGCATTCTCCAGAGTAAGACCCATTACCATTGATTTGGTGGCAAAGATATACTCATCAGGGGGAAGCATCTCTTCGTAATGTTCCCCTCTGACGGGTAGTCCAGATATCTCTACAAATTCTTCCAATGAGATTGAAACCTCCCAATCCGATAAGAGAAACGTGTGGGTCGGGATGTTCCATTGTTCCAGAAAAGATTTGACCCACCACACATGAGGAGTGTGGTAGTGAAAGAGGGACGCATAGATCGCCGGATACAACCCGGTCTTCAGTAGCAGCGATTTCTTGGCCGACAGGATATATCGAGCCCACTGCAAATAGCCAGCCGAATGACGGGGAGTCATTCCTATCATGTAAACTTTCCCCCAAGGACGCGACTCTCCTTGGCATACGCATCGCCCTAAAATGTTCAGGGCCATAGGCGGTTGCACTGGTATTGATGCCATGGAAGGTTGAAGACGACCTTCCGAGGTCCAGTTGACCTCTTCTACTGCGTAAGTTACCAGCGGTCAGCATAATGGATCGCCAGAATCGGTTCCGAAGGCGCTGTGCAAGTAAAACTGCGCCGACCCTGGATAATTTAATTGTACCATGACCCCCACAGATGAAGAGACTTTTACTCTGGGTCATAGTCCCGAATAAGTGCGAAGACTTCCCGATCTATAGGTGCGTCAGTGAAAGCACTCTCCGAGCGAACGAAAGGGAAGAAGAAAGTGAATGACGAAATGGCAGTCATCTCAAGGGAAAAAGGCCCTATTTATAAAACTTGAGGGGGCAGTTCCACTCCCCATAAGATCGAATAGCGGAAAAAAGTGACACCGTTGCACTCACGTGCGAGCCAAGCGAGCGCAACGGTGGGGGGCATTTTTTCCCCAATATTTAACCTAATAAAGAGCAAACCTCTGTTGGAACTCAATCGGACAGCGCCTCACGTGCTCTCCACGAGGGAGCCAGCGCCAAAGCTAATATTATAGGACTAAAATCCTATGATGGCGCCTCACGTGCTCCTCACACGGGCGCCAATATGCAAAGCACAGAAGTGCTCATCTTAAGAATTAAATTCTTAAGCGGCACCCACGTGCACAACACGTGAGCGCCAGCGCCCAAGTTAATATCTGTAGAATTAAATTCTATATTTCTCCAAAAAAAATTGGGATATTCTCTATTAAACAGAGTCGTTGGATCAAAAATCCAATGGAGAAAACATCTCCCAAATCTTTCTAAATAAGAAGGATACTCTCGGTTGGATTATTGATCCAATAATAGAATAAAATTCTATTTCTTGGGAATATATTCTCTTAACCTTTCAAAATAAGAAAGATTGCTCTCTGTAAAACAGAGAACCAGGTGGATTAAAAAATCCAACAGTGATTAAAAATCACCGTTTTATAGAATAAATTCTGTATAAAGGAAAAATATTTCCCCAATCTTGTTTAAAAAAAATAAAAAGAAAATATGTTCTGTAAAACAGAAACCTTTGGATTAAAAATCCAACGGTGGGTAAAATTCTCCAAATCAATTGGAATCTCTCAATGAGAGATTTCCTCAAAACTAATTAACAAATTGCCTCTACTATATAAAGGACCCAAGACTTCAAGTCTGAGAGATAGGAACCCCCATAAGTTTCTAAAAAAAAGACAGAAAGCTTCAAAAGGAACAAAGAATTAAATTCTCAAGGAAGAAGAGCTCACTCCTCAAAACTCTAGGTAAATAGAAAAGAGTAGAGATCAAAACATCTCATTTACCTATTGAAGGGTTTAACCCTTTTAAAAGAACTTAGTTCTTTCTCTGGATCTGAGATCCGCAAGGCAAGTCTCCCACAAGTTGAGAATTTAATTCTCATCGAAAAGAAATTGTTCTTGAGAATCAAAGATTTAGAAAAGAACCAGAAATTGAGTTCCTCAAAAACAAAAGCATACAAGAGAAACCTAGTTCTTACAAAAGAACTTAGTTCTTAAAAATGAAGCTTGATCCTAGATCTTCAAAACAAAGATCCCGGTGATCAGTAATGGGCAAAAGTGCCATCAACAGAGGAGAAAAGAATTCAGCGCCCCACGTGCTTCCCACATGGACGCTTCTAAAAGCGCCTAGCGCCTCACGTGCTCCTCATGTGGGCGCCATAAAAAATAAGAGTGATTAGCACTCATTGGGCAGCGTCCGGCACCCAGCGCCGCACGTGAAAATCATGAGGGCGCCATAAAATGCTCAACACTCCATAAAAAAGAGAGCCAAAAGGCCGAGTGTTCAACACTTATTGAGCAGCGCCCAGCGCCTCACGTGCTCCCCACATGGGCGCCGCAAAAAAGAAGAAAAAAGTGCTTAGCACTCTACAGGCAGCCCAAGACGGTTGAGTGTTCAACACTCATTGGGCAGTGCCCAGCGCCTCACGTGTTCCCCACGTGGATGCCATAAAGAGTGCCTAGCACTCCATATAAAGACAAAACGAGTAAAGTGTTCAACACTTATTGGGCAATGCCCATGACTGAAAGCTCCACATGATTATATGTGGGCGTCAAAACTCATATAAGTGCTCAGCACTTTTTGCATAAAAAAGAAGGACTGAATAAACAGAGCCCAAACAAGTGCTTAACACTTTTCAGACAAAAAGGGGAGACTAAGCAGACTAAACCCTAAATTGGCTAAGTTGCTAAAGTCTTGCAAATAAGTCCAAATACTCTGTTGTTGGGTCTTAAATAAAGAAAATTCTAAATTGTAGTTAAGTGGGTCTTAGTTTCAAATTGGACTAACGTATTCTTAACAAAGAAATCAATCGAGCCCATATACTCTCGATTTCCAAGGTCTCAAATATGACCAAAAATTCTTAAGCCCACAACAAACCCTTTTCCTTCAAATGCAGGATTTGGTTCAAGGGTACATCTCTTCACACCTCTGATACATGTCGTTGTAATTCTCCAACGTTTTCAGAGAGGTGGTGGGTCCCGACGACCAATAACTTCTTCATGTATTGACGTGCATGCCTCAAATCGGATTGTGTCTTAAATTGGGAACATTCCATATCTTCATTGTTCACTCTGCCACGTAACAAATACACGTGCGCATAGGGTGAATGATGGACCGAAATGTCCCTAAACTAATATTCGCCTCTGAAATGGCGATAAAGGACCGAAACGTCCTTAAAACTAACATTTCGCCTCAAACACGGCGATAATGGACCGCGATGTTCTTAAACTAAAATAATCGAGCCCAAATGCTCATATGTTTAAGTTAATCCTAATTTCAAACCAGATTAATGATCCTTAAATCAAATCAAACCCAAATCTAAAAAATATACGGATTTGGACTAATCCATGCCCTACGGCCAACGACATAAATTAGTCTTCGTATACAATTCACGAGCAACCAAAATAAAACAAAAACACACACACGGCACGAAGTGAACTTCCAGAGCAGGAGAAAGTGGTTATCGCGATGCGGTAACGTAATTAACTGCAGGGGCTTGTGCCTACAGGGATGAGCGTCCCCATAATCAAAACCCCCTCATAAATGAGGGGGAATCTGACGAAGTCTGCTAAAACGGCCGCATCCGTCCAAACCTCCGATATACGGTGCCATAAATCAACCTGGCATCTTCGGAGAGGTGGACGGATAAATCCAAATATCATTTGCCCCCAGGATTCAGGCCGGACGTCCTGGTCCGTCTTCCGGCGGTGAACATACATATGTGAAATGAAGGATAGACCACTCGGCAGTACTATCTATTTAGTTACCTTCATAGATGACTTCTTCAGGAAAACATGGGCTTATGCACTGAAACAGAAGAGTCAAGCTATGGATGTCTTCATGCAGTTTCATCCAATGATTGAGCGGGAAACGGGAAGGTCTCTTAAGTGCATTCTCACGAATAATGGTGGGGAGTATATTAGGGCATTTGATGAGTACTGCAAGAGTCATGGCATAAGGCACGAAAGGACATGTCTGAAGTCATCTCCACAGAACGGTATCGCCCAACGTATGAACCATACCAGTATGGAAAGAATCAGGAGTATGTTATCACATGCAAAACTGCCAAAGGCATTTTGGGCCGAGGCAATGAGGACAACGGTCAATGTGCTGAATCTCTCTCCATCAATTTCTTTGGACGATGAGGCTCCTGAGAAAGTTTGAAGAGGAAAGGGAGTATCTTACAAGCATCTAAGGGTGTTCGGTTGTTGAGCATTTATGCACATACCCAAAGATGAATGGGCGAAGCTAGAAGCCAAAGTAAAAAGTATATTTTCTTGAGATACTTGTTGGATATAGTGCTCTCAAGTCAATTATTGTAATCGCAGGCAGGTGATTGTGATGATTGAGGAAGGACTTATACGGGTAAAATAGTCTTACTCGAGATGATAGTATGCTATCTGGTTTGTCTTTATCATCATGTACATGCATTATGTGGTATTACATATCACTATTATATATTGGTAGAGCTCATAGGATTCTTGCTTGATTACTAGCATTATGATGGCGATCATACATGTGGAGGCTGGGTAGTCCATAAACACATCCTTAAATGTCCCTAGTCGTGGAAGTATCGAGACTGGGCATCGATATTCCGGAGTAGTATACGTTTCTAAACCCCGACAAGGGGCGATGGTTGGTCCAATAGCCATTGGTCTTTCGCACCTAAGATCGTATACAAGTGCTCACTGGGGTGAGTACACTAGACGGACTCGCCGAGAACATGCTAGATGTTATTATACCTATTGTCAGATAGCAGTTCTCAGGTGACATGAGTACAGGTTAGTCATTCGACCTGAGATCGTCATTTGTCTCGTATGAGTTCCTACTGTGCTTTGATTACTACCCCACCACAGCTTAAAGGAGTCGTGGAAACATGTTTTAGTTGGATACATTCCCGAGCCACATGGAGGCGGTAAGCGGATCGTCGAGGATTCGTCTCTCCCGGTATTAGGGGTTGATGTCACACTGTGCACGGGTGGCCATCACCAGAAATTCTTGGTCAAGATAGAAGAGAATTACTGATTTGGATCAGTAGTTTCTCAGTGGGTGATGGACTTCACACTGACACGAAATATCACGTTATTAGGGGTCTGACTTTTTCCACCCCTAGACCCGATATGCGATACTCTTAGACGAAGAGACCGGACTGTACGGAGATTATCACAGATAGGCTCAGTAAGGATCCGGATGAGTTTGCTCGTCGACCTTCCTTTTCGACAGGTACCCGGGTAGCCGTTACATACAGCTAGTGCAGCTGACGTGCTTGTGGTTATGGATTTATCCAGTAACCCACTGCCGGCGTACTGTCGAGTCTTTAGAATCCCACACATAGGGTTTTCCCGGTTCAAGCAAAATGATGTAGTATCCGTATTATGATACGTGCAGGGTTCCGATCGAATGATTGTACTAGTTACCCGGACTTTCGATCGAACGGTTGATAATACTAACCGGCTTAGGTTTGAGATGGATTATTAAATCAGGTATTGATTTAATAATTTATGTATATATATTTCGATATGTATATTCTAGTATTATATTCTTTGTGTTGTTCTATCTCTATGGGTATTCGTATTTTGATACGAATACGTGTATATATATACAGTTGAGTGTATTATGTATTTATACGGAAAACATTCTAGAAGGTGGACACCTCATTTTGGTTTATCCATTTATTAATTTAAATGGAAATGAGGTGTAAAAGTAGTGAAGAGAGAATGGTGAGAACCATGCTTGGATAGTGTTGACAAACAAATTGTAAATTCATTTGTGCAAACTATTCAAGTATGGTTGCTTTATTTTAATTGGAAACTAGTTTTATACAAAACCATACTCTCATTTGGATGAACACTTAGTTGTTTTTGATGAAAAACATTCTCACCATTTTTGCTCATCTCTCTTCACCAGCCTTTCTTGAGCTCCTCCTCCTTCATCTTGATCTTCCACCCTACAATCTCATGAGTTGAGAATCAAGGGTGGAAGAGAGATAGAAATACACAAAGAACAACTCACTACACCCTAGACACTCTAGATTAGCAACCTAGAGTCCCTATTTGTTCCACTAGATTTTTACTGTGGAGCTAGAGCCATGAACCACATCCCTCGGGTGGATCATCTTCGACGGAGGAAGACCGGCGGTCAAATTCGATCAAGGAGACCTCAAGGAGCTAAGGAAGAAGGTAGAAGACCGAAGGACCCAGATCTTTTGTTAAAACAACTCTATCACAGTAGTTAACATCTTTGTAGTTTGCTAGTTTCATGTTTAGTTTCGATTCTAGATAGTTGTTTCTAGCGCCAAGTTTTTAAACCCCAAAATTTTTTGTTCCGCAACGGCCGCGATCGAAGGCCAGGGCGCTAGGAACCCCAACATGGTATTAGAGCCACCCAAACATTAGAAACTAATAGTAGACGATGCATTAGTTTCAAAACCGAAAAATTCCGATTTCAAAACTCAATCTCTGTTCTGAAATTTTTTTGGTCTCTAAAATTTTTGTAAACAAGTGCAGAGACTTACTTTAGACATGTGTGTGACACACGATGAAAACGGGAGCATTCCAATAAGGCTGGGCCATTCAAAACCCTAAAATTCATGTTTCTGCCTTTTTACTATTCACCTCTGATCCCCGTTTTCATCCAATCTCTTGGGTTTTGTAAATTAGTGTTTTTGGTGTTGTTTGATTTCCCCAAATTTCACTTAGTGTTGTTTTTACTTTGGGGGCAATTTGGAAAGTTTCAAAACTTGAAATTTTACATCGTTGATATCTGTGATATGGTGTATGTGTTTTTCAAACGTCGTCTATTTGCTATATGTCATTTAGACGGGGTTATACATACTTGCTTATACTGCTGTGATGTTGATATCTGTGATGGCATGTTCGGATTGTCGTGTTGGATAGCCCCTAGTGCAATAATAGTTGTACAATTTAGATTCATTTGTATATTCATTATTGCGGGGCGAGTGTCTGACATGTGGACTGCCGTTTCCGCCAGTTTATATATTCTTTTATTGGGACACGACCGGGTTGAGGTCGATGTCACCATTGTATATATGTTTTTCTTTTCTGTACTAGGATTACCCCACGGTGGAGTGCTCGAGTAGCCGGGTTCTAGAGAGCAACGGGCTCGTATCTCATGGCGTTGATACAGAGTGGGCCTCACTATAGAATTAGCATGCTATTTGCCGCACTCGTATGGGGTATAGGATGATCCACGGAGGGGTGCTCAAGTTACCAGATTCCGTGAAGTGTTGGGTGGCTCATTCACTTCGTTGATTGGAGTTGCCTCACTTCTGGGATTGGCGGATAACTTGCCGCACTCATAGGGGTCTTGGTTTTTCATTGCACAAGCTATCCACACGATCAGGGAACGCCCGGTTTCATTTGCGGCTCAAATGAAACCCGGGGGTCCTAGATTATCCGTTATTCAGTATTGCTTATCGCTTTTCTATGATGTTGCTTATATCATGCCTAGGACGAATGTTATATATATATATATATATATATTAGTAGATGTTGTATATGTTTTGCATCCGCGCTAGTCCAACCCCCGCTCTGCTGTTAGTTAAGTAACCTAACGGTGCATGACGGGACCCCGTGGCGAATGCGGATGGCATACACGTACATTGTATTTTCGTTCTTTTCTGGTGTGATGGGGATTAATTGATGGGACCGCATTAATTTTGATTAATGCAAGGAAAATAAACCTAAAACATGTTGTCGAAATAAATTTCGAAAAACTATAGTTGTATTCTTTTGCTTTGCATAATGGTGTTCGTTCAGGAATATCCAGCACCTCGTTCGAGGAGGTAAGAGCCTAGATCCCTTTACGAGGAGTGACCTGGCAAAAGTTTATGATGCTGTAGATTACTCGATTTTCTTCAAAACCGCTAGTTTTAAAGAGCGGAGCCTAAACCACTCCTTTTCAAAACTACTCAGGTTCCTTCAACGATATCAAGTTCATTACGTTAAAGGTTTTTCGCCAAAAACCAGTCGTAGCCCTCCATCATTTCCTATGAGTAATGCTCAGTATTCGTGCTGCGTATTGCTGAGTATTGCTTGTTTGTAGTATTAGATGTGATTGGTTAAGACGGTCGTACGATCATGTTGGCATTGTCAAGGACTCGTACAGGTGGGTTTAATGCAATCAAGATAATGACGGGTTGAACTTGACTAGGACCTTTTGGTATGTTGGCAATGTCAAGGTCACTTGGATCCTATGGGCAAAAACTACATCAGAAGTTTCAAATATACAGGAAACTTGCTAGCGTTGCATACCATCTGGAGTGTGGTGACTAGAGTGGCTTCTATCTAGTTTATCACGCAATGATAGTTGGATCCCGATCTCACTGATGAGTAGGATTACTCTTGGGAGATACTTTTCACTTCACAATTAGCTGACTTATTAGGTGTCTAGAAAGGTGTTAACGAGGCTGCGCCTCTGCGGAAATGAGGTTTATTTTAATTAGGTCCGTGCGAGAGCACGGAGAACCTCCCTCAGAGTACCAACACCGACGTGGCTGAACATGTAGCGAACTTGTAAGGTGTTAATGATCCCGATTAGTTCTCCTTTTAAGGTTTGAAGGAGAATTCGAGGAAACGGTGGGAACCATTCTGATTAGATAAAGTGATTAACCAATCTAATTTAGATTAGAGTGCATGCTTGGTGTTTCTTTTCTCTCTCTCTCTTTGGCAGCGACCATGACCTGACCTTAAACTAAAACTCATAAACCAAGTTAACCGAACCTTTTTAAACACTTTGGATTTTGGATTGTCATGATTCACGATAAAGGCGCATATATCCCTGCCGTTCCTACTTCCTATTTGTATTTCTCCAAAACACTCTGTATCACTATGAAGATCCATATTGCTTGGGTATGTTGTTTCCCCCAATAAGAGAGTAAGGTTATGTTCAAAATTTGAACTGAGGCAGCGCCTCACATGCAAAGTACAAGAGCGCCAGCGCCCAGAGTTAAAAACTCTGAGGTAGCGCCTCACGCGCAAGGCACGAGAGCGCCAGCGCTAAGAGTTAAAAACTCTGAGGCAGCGCCTCACGTGCAAAGCACGAGAGCGCCAACGCCAGAACTAAAAGTTCTCCACCCTTATATCAAAGATCCAACGGAGATGATAAATTATCAGAGCACAGAATTAAATTCTGATTGAGGAAATACTCCTCAAATCTTTCTAAACAAAAAAGATTGTGCTCTGTAAATCAGAGTACCGTTGGATCAATGATCCAATGGTGATTAAAAATCATCAAGCTACAGAATAAGCTCTGTAGGGGAAAATATCTTCCTAATCTTTCTAAACATGAAGGATTACCGTTGGATCAAAGATCCAATAGTAATTAAAAATCACCAAGATACAGAATAAGTTCTGTATGAGAAAATATTTTCCCAATCTTGTTAAAAACAAGAAAAATGTCTTCTGTAAAACAGAAGTCCTCTGATCAAAGATCCAACGGTGGATAAATTGCCCAAATCAATTAAGAAATCTCTCAATGAGAGATTTGCTTAATTGAATCAACAAATGTGCCTCCACTATATAAAGACCCCAAGACTCCAAGTCTTGTACAGATAAACCCCTCCATAAACTTCAAGCTCAAAAAGGAAGAGCAAGCAAAAAGAGCTTTAAGAGAGAAGAAAAAAGAAGAACTTTCTTCAAGATAAATAGAGATCATAGTATCTCATCTGCATACCTAAGCGTTTAACCCTTATAAAAGAACATAATACTTTCCCCGGATCTGAGATCCATGAGACAAGTCTCCTACAAATGAGAATTTAATTCTCGTAGGGATGAATTTGTTCTCAGGGATTGAAGATCCAGGGAAGAACAAAGAATTGAATTCTTCAGAAAAATGCATAAAGAAGGAAACTGCGCTGCTAATAAAATAAAGAGTGCTCTGCACTCAGTGGTTGGCGTCCAGCGCCAAGTGCCCCACGTGCCCCTCACATGGACGCTAATAAAATAAAGAGTGCTCTGCACTCAGTGGTTGGCACCCAGCGCCAAGCGCCCCACGTACCCCTCACGTGGGCGCTAATAAAATAAAGAGTGCTCTGCAATTAGTGGTTGGCGCCCAGCGCCAAGCGCCCCCACATGCCCCTCACGTGGGCACTAATAAAATAAAGAGTGCTCTGTACTCAGTGGTTGGAACCCAGCGCCAAGCGCTCCACGTGCCCCTCACGTGGGCGCTGTCTAATATAAAGCACTCTGCCAATAGAGCCCAGCACCATAAAGAGTGTTTAACACTCCAAAAAAACAAAGAAATGGGGGGAGAGTCAGAGCCCATATCAATGCTCAGCATTGTTGCACATAAAAGGGACCGATCCCAAATAAGTGTTTAACACTTTATTCAGTACTAAGTAGACTGAGTCTAAGTTGATTAAAAGTCCCTAACTCAGATCAACCGAGCCCATGTGCTCATATTCTTTCTAAATTGGGCTTAGTCCCAAACCCAACTACAGATCTCCCAACTGGCATTGGTTCAAGGGTACATCTCCCCACACCTCTGATATATGTCGTTGTAATTCTTCAATGTCTTCAGAGAGGTGGCGGGTCCCGACAACCAACAACTATGGACCGTAATGTCCTTAAACTAACTACGGACCGTAATGTCCTTAAACTAACTATGGACCGCAACGTTCCTAAACTAAACTTTATGAACTATGATGTCCTTAAACCTAATGGAAACCCAATGGACCACAACGTCCCTAATCTAAACTTTGTGGACTATGATTTCCTTAAACCCAATGGAAACCCAATGGACCGCAACGTCCCTAAACTAAACTCTATGGACTATGATGTCCTTAAACCCAATGGACCGAAACGTCCTTAAACTAGAACTATAGAGCCCAAATGCTCTTTCGTTGGATTTAAATAATCCTCAAACCCTGTTAAGTTGATCTTATTCTAAAATTAGACTAACGTATTCTTAACAAACACTTAAGTTGATCTTAATCTCAAACGAGATTAACGATCCTTAAATCAGACCAAACCCAAATCTAAGGAAATACGGATTTGGACTAATCCACGCCCTACGAGCGACAACATAAATTAGTCTCCGTATACAATCCATGGGCAACCAAAAAAAATTAAAATAAACACACACGACACGAAGTGAACATCTGGAGAAGGAGAAAGTGGTTATCGCTACGCGGTAACGTAATTAACTGCATGGGCTTGCGCCTGCAGGGAAGAGCGTCCCTTCAATCAAAAACCTATCGTAGCGAGGGGGAATCTGACGAAGTCTGCTACAACGGTCGCATCTGTCAAAAATTTCGATATACGGTGCCATAAATCAACTTGGCATCTTCGGAGAGACAGACAGATAAAACCAAATAGCATCTGCCCCCAAATTCAGGAAAGACGGCCAACACGGTTTCGTCTCTGTTTTCGGCGGGAAACAGATTCTGGCACGCCCGATGGGACCTTTTCCTCTTTCCACTCCATAATTCGTATGTCGTGTTCGCGAACGAATCGCGGTCTGCAATGGTTGCCCGTGGATTTGAGGTACTAAGATTTGGTTTCTTGCTCCCGTGCAGAGAAAAGAAGATCAATGGCTTCCAGCTGCACCAATTGCAACAACAACTCCTGCTCCGTCCTGTCTGGAGGAGTAACTTATGTAACAACCCTAATTTTCCTATACAAATTTTTTTTTTCAAATATTTTTTCAAAAATCCACAAAGGGGTATTTTAGCATGAGCACAAGATATAGGTAATTATTTTGTTTTTAATTACAAGCTACAAGAATATAATAACTCCATTTTTAGTGTACAAGAATTTACTTTAAATTTAATGTATACTATGAGTATTTATTCTTGCTGCTATCAGTTTAAGTAATTAAATACCACAATAATTACAAGAATGAGCTTGTAGCTCATTGGTAACACCTTGCACTGCTGAACCAAACCATCAGAGTTCGAATCCCATACCCCACATTATTTTTAATATTGATTTTTTTAAAACCTTTAGAATACCAAGAGTTTACACGTGCATATCTCACAAAAACCCCACTACACCAAAAGATATAACACTTGCAGAGGGTAGATGAACCGTCGGGGGAGATCCAGGCCACCGGACTCGGCCGGGAATCGGCAAACTCGGCCTTGACTCGGTCGACTCAGTGATCCGACCGAGTCACGGCCGAGTCACCCCCGATTCGGCCGATTCCGGCGAGGATCACAACATGAAAGTTGTGTCTTTTCATATTCCCTACGCACCTGCAAAGTTTCAGCCTTACCACTTCCAGAGCTCTTTAAAAACCCCAATTACTCCACTTTTAATACATTTTTATTACATTTTATCACATTTTTATTTTTAACTTTTCATCTACCCTAACCCTAGCCTAACCCTATAAATACCAACCCTACACACTACCCTCTCACCCCCCAAAATCTTGAGCCACTCTCTCAAAAGTTTTCCAAGAAGTGTGTGCTTTGAAACCGAGTTCACGGCGAAGCCCTGACGGAATTCCGGCGACGTGCTTTGAAGCAACCGGCGACGAAACCACACCTCGGTCTTTCCCCCTAGTCCTCTTTACTCTTTAGAAGAGTTTGAAAACCCGTAAGTCCCAATCTTCCCTCTTTTCTATTTCTTAAAATACGGAATTACGAACCCCGACGGAAATCGGAACAAACTGATTTCCGATTCGGTTTTTCTACAAAATCCCACTTGTCACATAATCCATAATACCTACCTATATTCATGATGACTATTAATCACATAGAAACCAATTTAAACAAAGTTTCTCACATGAAATGATAGCTTTCTTGTAAAACCGTATTCTTTTCATAAAAATACCATGAAGTTTATTTTTCTTCGTTTAATCAATTCCCTCATTCCTAAATATGTTTATCTTGATCAATAAACTTGTAGAAATCAATTTGAATGAATTTTCACACATAAAATGATAACGTTTTCAAATACCGTATTCTTGCGCTTAAATACCTTCAAGTTTAATATATCATATTTAACCTCTAAAACTTCATTAAACATTAAAATAAGTCACGAGGTAATGACCTACCTCTACACACACAAATATAACCCTAATTGATAAACGTCAAAACATAAAATACGAAAATATAGGACTTTTCACTAAAATACCATATTCTTTATAAACCTTTCTTGAAAGCTTTAAGTTGTACACAATTCTACATAAAATCTTTTAAAATAAAAGCACGATATATTATGGACATCGATTGTTTATCTAAACTGATTTTGTGGTATCTAGGCAAGTGTGTCTAGGCTAGTGGTTTTTAATTAGGCCCACTACTGTGGTTCCTTCCCACTTACCTGGCACTTACCTGGCCGCAAATGACGGTGAAGAGGCGATTTGAGGCTTCTAATGACTTGTCGTTTAGACCTTAGAAATAGCCTGTTGGCTTAGGAAACCCTAGAAACTAAAATACGGAAATCTGTACCCTTTTACAAATAAATACCTTATATTTATAAAACCATTTTTTTTCTAAATGAATGGTATTTGTTAAACCTAAGCAAAGCGCCGCTACAACCCACCTTTGGGGAACCCGTTAGGGATAGTATGGTTCATCGTGCACCCGCGGACTAGTAGTGCGAGATTCAGACCTCCGCAAGGAGCATTCGGTCTCGAAAGGTTTAAAATACGGCATTTAAGAAAAAATGAGATTTTGGAAAATAAAATATTATTTAAAATTATTCTTGTATTAATTTAATTATCATTTAAACACCTATTTTATCATAAGATAAAGTTTCCATTTTTTCTAAAATTACAAGATTAAAAGTTACATTAAAATACCATGAATTTCAAATAAATCAATTAATACTTTTATTAGGATTTATTCACTAGAATAACACAAATAAAATTCACACTCATTATAACTATAAAGACGAATAATAAATACTTGAGGTGTATTTTGAAAAGTATATAAAAGTATTTTTACAATAAACCCCCTCAAGTTTTATAAATTACAATAAGGCCCTAACAATTATTGAACTTCCAATTACATTTCTTTTAGTCTGACTCGGGTTAGAGTCTGACTATTTCTGACTTGAACATGATTCAAGTCAATCTATATTCTTTTATATTCCAACTCAATACGAATACATGAATCTCTGAATCCAGTTAACAATCTATATAACTTGACTGAACCGAACCATGGATATATTCCTTTTACATGTTTCCCAGTATTCCATTTACATGACTCTACGGTTTTAGCCGTTTCCTGATATCATGGTTTCGGTCAGTCAGTTAATCAATCTTACAATCAATACAATTTTACAAGATAACAATACAAACAAGACATCGCGGGGTTTAAGGGGTAGACTGGTACGGAATATGTTAAAGGTGGCACGAGGTGGTCACTTAAGACGTAATTACATCCATGCCGTTGTTCCGTGGTATTATCGACGGAGCCTTGTACTACAGGTTACCAAGGTCCCCGGTGTAAGTGGGACCCCCCCTCGTATACACTGGCATTTTCTGTATCAGGCTAAAAACAACAACGTTAATACAATATTATAATATTATAATACAACAGTAAAAGCTCTCTCTCTCTCTCTCTCTTTCTTACTGTCTGTCTATTTTCCCCCTTATCTTTGGGACTTACCGAGCGACCTGTTCGCTGATGACATTCTATTTCTTTCTTCTTTGAATGTCGTCAGGTGGTTTGGGCCCGGCGGAGATCGAGCCATCTGTAGAAGAGTTGGAGCAGTTTGCCGAAGATCCAGCACGTTAGTTTCATTGTACACTTTTCTTTTCAGTACTTTTCATTCCCTGTTATGCCACTGTTTAGGCATCTTTATTTCAATAGTATTTCCTTTTCATGTATTGTACAAAGAATGTTAATAAATAAAAGTTGCTGTTCTTTTTATACTCTTGTCTCTTGTGTAATATTTTATATTGCTTAGCTATGCTTAGCGTATGTACTTCTGAGTACATACGTAGCGGCCCTCGTCGCGTCCACTTCGCCGTACACTGGGAAGCGGGGCGTGACAGGTTTTGTTGGTGGCCCATACAGGTCAGAGCTGTATGAATCTCTGTCATGCAATTCTGGTCTGCGTGAACAACCTAAGCAATATAACACAAGAACCAGCAACTAAAAGATTCTTTACAATTCATGTTCCTTGAATCTTGCAAATTTCTATTCTTTGAATCTTATCATTTCATGTACTTGAATCTGTCCTAACCCAAATTTTTTTTCAGGGTTATGGATTCCCCAAACAACACCAGCACCAACGTCAACAACACACCCTCAGCACTACCTCTCACACCGGCTGTTCCTGCACCACCCACTGAGCAAACAATGCTATTTGAGGCGATCCGCAGCCTTCTCGAGGGACAGCAACAACTTCTGAACCGTCCTGAGACTGATGCTCCGGGAGTGAAGCAATTCAGGGCTTTACATCCGAAGCAGTTCTCAGAAAAGGGGAGCCCACTGGAAGCTGAGGAATGGGCTCAAAGTATCGAGGATGATCTGGCCGCAGCACAAGTGCCAGACGTCGCTTGGGTCCGTGTAGCGAAACTACAAATCACGGACAACGCTCGCAACTGGTGGAAGGTGGAAGAAAGCCGTCTTGCGCAGCCTATTGAATGGAAGACTTTTCGCGAGAAGTTCGACGCGAAATACTTTTCAGCGACTGCCAGGTTTGCAATGGAGCAGCAGTTCATTCATCTACAACAAGGATCGATGTGGGACAAATCAGTAGATGAATACGACGCTGAATTCACCATGTTAAGCCGATTCGCAGCACACTTGATACCGACGGACGATATCAGAGCCCGTCGCTTTCAACAAGGACTGGACACGGAGATTCAGGCTGCCCTAGCCACGGGAAAATTTCTGACTCATGAAGATGCTCTAGAAGCTACCCGCAGCTATGAAGCAGTGATAAAGGTAAGGGGCAGACCTCAGTCTGCAGGAGAGAAACGTCCTGCCACTCAAATGGCAGGAGGGGCCTCTTCAAGGCCAGCTGTTGAACTCAGAAGACTGGAAGAAGTTAAGGATCGGTCAAGACCCGATTTTTGCTTTTATTGCAAGAGGGAAGGTCGCTTGTGGAAGGACTGTAGGCGCGCAAAAGGCCTATGTTTGGTTTGTGGCGCGTCCAATCACGGAATTGGAAACTGTCCTTATAGACGCAACTCAGCACACACACCCGCCAACTACCCGCAGCAGCCAGCTATCCAGACTCCTGCAACTCGTCCTGCACTCCCAGCACCACCTCCACGTAGATTCCCTGCTCAGCCAAATCGTCAATTCCATCAGGCACTGAGAAATATGCCTCGAGTACAGGGGAATATACCTCCAGCTAGGAGGAACGTGCCACGGCGACAGGCTTTCACCTTAGCAGCCATAGAACCTGAAACTGTGAACCAAGGTAACCCAGGTAGCTTCCTCACCACTTTGACCAAAACTTCTTTACAATCTTTAATTTTGTCACCAAACTGTTACACTTTCCTTTTACAAATTTCGAGGACGAAATTTTTATAAGGAGGGTAGAATGTAACAACCCTAATTTTCCTATACAAATTTTTTTTTTCAAATATTTTTTCAAAAATCCACAAAGGGGTATTTTAGCATGAGCACAAGATATAGGTAATTATTTTGTTTTTAATTACAAGCTACAAGAATATAATAACTCCATTTTTAGTGTACAAGAATTTATTTTAAATTTAATGTATACTAGGAGTATTTATTCTTGCTGCTATCAGTTTAAGTAATTAAATACCACAATAATTACAAGAATGAGCTTGTAGCTCATTGGTAACACCTTGCACTGTTGAACCAAACCATCAGAGTTCGAATCCCATACCCCACATTATTTTTAATATTGATTTTTTTAAAACCTTTAGAATACCAAGAGTTTACACGTGCATATCTCACAAAAACCCCACTACACCCAAAGATGTAACACTTGCAGAGGGTAGATGAACCGTCGGGGGAGATCCAGGCCACCGGACTCGGCCGGGAATCGGCCAACTCGGCCTTGACTCGGCCGACTCAGTGATCCGACCGAGTCACGGCCAAGTCACCCACGATTCGGCCGATTCCGGCGAGGGTCACAACATGAAAGTTGTGTCTTTTCATATTCCCTTCGCACCTGCAAAGTTTCAGCCTCATACCACTTCCAGAGCTCTTTAGAAACCCCAATTACTCCACTTTTAATACATTTTTATTACATTTTATCACATTTTTATTTTTAACTTTTCATCTACCCTAACCCTAGCATAACCCTATAAATACCAACCCTACACACTATCCTCTCACCCTCCAAAATCTTGAGCCACTCTCTCAAAAGTTTTCCAAGAAGTGTGTGCTTTGAAACCGAGTTCACGGCGAAACCCTGACGGAATTCCGACGACGTGCTTTGAAGCAACCGGCGACGAAACTACACCTCGGCCTTTCCCCTAGTCCTCTTTACTCTTTAGAAGAGTTTGAAAACCCGTAAGTCCCAATCTTCCCTTTTTTCTATTTCTTAAAATACGGAATTACGAACCCCGACGGAAATCGGAACAAACCGATTTCCGATTCGGTTTGTCTACAAAATCCCACTTGTCACCTAATCCATAATACCTACCTATATTCATGATGACTATTAATCACATAGAAACCAATTTAAACAAAGTTTCTCACCTGAAATGATAGCTTTCTTGTAAAATCGTATTCTTTTCATAAAAATACCATGAAGTTTATTTTTCTTCGTTTAATCAATTCCCTCATTCCTAAATATGTTTATCTTGATCAATAAACTTGTAGAAATCAATTTGAATGAATTTTCACACATAAAATGATAACGTTTTCAAATACCGTATTCTTGCGCTTAAATACCTTCAAGTTTAATATATCATATTTAACCTCTAAAACTTCATTAAACATTAAAATAAGTCACGAGGTAATGACCTACCTCTACACACACAAATATAACCTAATTGATAAACGTCAAAACATAGAATACGAAAATATAGGACTTTTCACTAAAATACCATATTTTTTATAAATCTTTCTTGAAAGCTTTAAGTTGTACACAATTCTACATAAAATCTTTTAAAATGAAAGCACGATATGTCATGAACATCGATCGTTTATCTAAACTGACTTTGTGGTATCTAGGCAAGTGTGTCTAGGCTAGTGGTTTTTAATTAGGCCCACTACTGTGGTTCATTCCCATTTACCTGGCACTTACCTGGCCGCAAATGACGGTGAAGAGGCGATTTGAGGCTTCTAATGACTTGTCGTTTAGACCTTAGAAATAACCTAGTTGGCTTAGGAAACACTAGAAACTAAAATACGGAAATCTGTACCCTTTTACAAATAAATACCTTATATTTATAAAACCGTTTTTTTTTCTAAATGAATGGTATTTTTAAACCTAAGCAAAGCGCCGCTACAACCCATCTTTGGGGAACCCGTTAGGGATAGTACGGTTCATCGTGCACCCGCGGGCTAGTAGTGCGAGATTCAGACCTCCGCAAGGAGCATTCGGTCTCGAAAGGTTTAAAATACGGCATTTAAGAAAAAATGAGATTTTGGAAAATAAAATATTATTTAAAATTATTCTTGTATTAATTTAATTATCATTTAAACACCTATTTTATCATAAGATAAAGTTTTCATTTTTTCTAAAATTACAAGATTAAAAGTTACATTAAAATACCATGAATTTCAAATAAATCAATTAATACTTTTATTAGGATTTATTCACTAGAATAACACAAATAAAATTCACACTCATTATAACTATAAAGACGAATAATAAATACTTGAGGTATATTTTGAAAAGTATATAAAAGTATTTTTACAATAAACCCCCTCAAGTTTTATAAATTACAATAAGGCCCTAACAATTATTGAACTTCCAATTACATTTCTTTTAGTCTGACTCGGGTTAGAGTCTGACTATTTCTGACTTGAACATGATTCAAGTCAATCTATATTCTTTTATATTCCAACTCAATACGAATACATGAATCCCTGAATCCAGTTAACAATCTATATAACTTGACTGAACCGAACCATGGATATATTCCTTTTACATGTTTCCCAGTATTCCATTTACATGACTCTACGGTTTTAGCCGTTTCCTGATATCATGGTTTCGGTCAGTCAGTTAATCAATCTTACAATCAATACAATTTTACAAGATAACAATACAAACAAGACATCGCGGGGTTTAAGGGGTAGACTGGTACGGAATATGTTAAAGGTGGCACGAGGTGGTCACTTAAGACGTAATTACATCCATGCCGTTGTTCCGTGGTATTATCGACGGAGCCTTGTACTACAGGTTACCAAGGTCCCCGGTGTAAGTGGGACCCCCCTCGTATACACTGGCATTTTCTGTACCAGGCTAAAAACAACAACGTTAATACAATATTATAATATTATAATACAACAGTAAAAGCTCTCTCTCTCTCTCTTTCTTACTGTCTGTCTATTTTCCCCCTTATCTTTGGGACTTACCGAGCGACCTGTTCGCTGACGACATTCTATTTCTTTCTTCTTTGAATGTCGTCAGGTGGTTTGGGCCCGGCGGAGATCGAGCCATCTGTAGAAGAGTTGGAGCAGTTTGCCGAAGATCCAGCACGTTGGTTTCATTGTACACTTTTCTTTTCAGTACTTTTCATTCCCTGTTATGCCACTGTTTAGGCATCTTTATTTCAGTTGTATTTCATTTTCATGTATTGTACAAAGAATGTTAATAAATAAAAGTTGCTGTTCTTTTTATACTCTTGTCTCTTAAGTAATATTTTATATTGCTTAGCTACGCTTAGCGTATGTACTTTTGAGTACATACGTAGAGAACCTCGTCTCGTCCACTTCGCCGTACACTGGGAAGCGGGGCGTGACAACTTACGGGCCCCAAGTGGCCTCCATCTTCGCAATGCCGGTGGAACAGGTGACACAGGCCACCACTAGATTGTTCTTCGGGACCATGCTTTTGCCAATGAACTTCAACATTCTAGTGCCGTCACAGGAAGCTCCGAAGAAGTCGGTCTTCTATCGACTTGCAACTACCGCGGCCCCTCTCAATGGGTCGTCCAAGTCTACTGCCTCAGTTTTCGACAGGTTGAACCTAAGCTCAAATAGGCCTGTGAAGAGGCTCGCAATATCGGAGAAGGCTATCCCAACTTCTGCAGCAGGTGAAGTCGTCCAAACTACTTTCCCTACTCGAAAGTCGGCCTTCGACAGGTTGACCATTCCTTCCCAGCAGATGTCAGTTTTCGACAGGCTGGCGCCAATAACAGCCTCTTCTCAAAGCAGGGGGCATAACGAAGCTACTCCGACGATAGAGGTGATCCCGGCTACACGACATGCTCGACGTCGTCACTGGCGCCGAGTGAGGAAAGCCGGGGGCAGTTCCCCTTCTGGACTTACCCCACCAGCTCTAATGGTGGAAGTTGATGTTGCTGTTCCAACTGACAACAGCTTTGAGCCGCTCATGAGGGTGCGCAAGAACTCTCCAACTGCCGTGCTGAAAAAGTCTCCTCCATCGGTGAAGAACGTTACAAAGGCAAACCCGGAGCAGCCCCCTCAGCGGTTGTCCTCCAAAATCCACAGGGTCTGGCGAAGAGTCTAAGACTCTATGATCGACAAAGACCACTCCCGCAAATCGAAGAAAATAAAGGTCCGGTAGGATGGTCATCCCGTCGTCGTACCATGAAAAGTATCGTCTGCAACAGCCTCCTCAACTTCGACCGCCTGTAAAAAGAGAAGACCGGAGAAGATCCCCGTACCTACGACAAATTTCAAGAACACTGAGCCCAAACGCCCCAAGTCTGGGGGCACGATAGTGCACACTGTTTACATTGCTTCTGGAAAAGAGGAAAGCCGTGCGTCTGGGGGTCATCGACCACTTACGCGGTCCGTAACAAAGGCTCAGGAGCAACAACAGAAACTCCAGGAAATGCTGACAAAGATGGTCATGCTTACTGGGCAGAAAGAAAGCCCGGAAGCGTCGTCGGAGCAACGCCAGGAATAGAAAACTGATGCCGATTTCCTCCGAAGAATGCTCGAAAAGAAAGATAAAGAAGCCGTGGAACAAGCAGCTAACATAAAACAAATGGCGCTTCTGTTCCAAGATATGGTGGGGATGATGATCCAGCCGGACCCTCCAGCCGAAGATTCCCCAATAATCATTGAAGACGACAAAGGGGAACCATCGAACCCTCTTCCGGCTCTATCAGCAGCCAGAGAGGAGACAATCTTGAAAGCTGCGCTTGATAACTACATAGCTCAACAAATATGAGCTCATCAGGCAAGCGAAGCCGCTGACCAAGTCGTCAGAACTGGGCGACCCTATCCAAGCTGGTACGATCAAATTAAGTACCCGCTAGGATACACGATTCCTAAATTTCACGTGTATAAGGGGACAGGCAATCCCCATCAGCACGTCGCTCGGTTCAGGGCTCTATGCGGCAATACTGGAGGTAACGACAAACTGCTACTTCGCCAGTTCATTGGCAGTTTAGCGGAGACGGCATTTGAATGGTACTCGGAGCTTTCGAATGACTCCATCAAAATATTCACAGAAATGGAATTGCTATTCACCCAGCAATTTGCAAGTGCCAGCAAACGCACCCCGATCACGGCATTGATCAATGCCAAGGTGAATCCAGGAGAGACATGGGTTCAGTATGCAATTCGATGGCAGAACCTATGGTCTAGATGCGAACAACGCATAGAAGAAGCTCCTGCTATGGGCATGTTCGTAGGGACCCTTGACCCGCAAGCGACCATATCCCAATTTATGATGTTCTTCAAGCCGATCACTTTTCAGGCCTTGATCGACAAGCTGGCCCAAATGGACCAGATGGGCCATAGACCATCCTCCTCGAAAGTGGAGCTTCGAAATGAAAAGGGCAAAGGGAAAGCGACCTTCGTCGCCAATGCTCAGCAACAGCCGAGTGATCTGAAACCAGCTGCTCGCCAAAAATATAAACAGCGATCACTCGGAGAAAAGCTGAGACGTCCTTACTGATTCCCTCAGGATAAAACGAGAAGACTGTTCGAACCGGCGGTGTGCAATAGACTTATCACTCTACCAGATCCGAGATGCCCACTACAACCGGGCGACGTCAACAATCCCAATTACTGCCCCTTCCATCGAATAGTGGGCCACCCAATCAAAGATTGCTTCGTCTTCAAAAACTGGGTCGAGGACCAGTACCAACAGGGCAGGTTCGCGTTGTCTGAAAACTGGAGGGTAAACCCGCCACAACCGCACGCTCCTAAAAAGATGGACACGCCGGGGGCATCATGCTCATTTATAGAGGAATCTCCATGGGAAGTTGTTCTTTCAGACAAGACTAAGAGAATGCTCAAGGATCTTCAGGCATGTCCGGCAATTAGTTGGAAAAGCCCGCTAGAGCCAGAGATCATTGAGGGGATGCTGAAACCGCGCCCAACACCGAGGGCTGGTAGCAATGGGCAAAATACCCAGGCCCAGCCGTCAAAGTCTTCAAAGAAGAAGAAGAAGACCAAAAAAACCACGCAGCCTGATGACAAGCACAAATCTGCAAAGGCATATTGACGCACTGGAGGAATATAACCAGAAGGCGCGAACCCCGGTCACACTCCAAGAGTTTCTCAACCATATCCTTGAGAACGGAGATAATGACAATGATGTAGGAGACGACTCGTCAGAAGAACCCAAGGATTATGTAGCAAGTTGTCACATGATCTCTCATTCACCAATAAATGATGAAGAAGCTCACTCGGCATCAGAAGATAATATAGAGGAGCTAGGGGCAGGATCGGTGCCAAAACCCTTGGAACCGTCAGACGAGATGATTGACATGCTGCTGAACGAAGCCCGTCAGAAGAGCAAAGCTGATCAAGAGCATGAAATGGTCATATTCGAAAGGGCCAGGCGTCGGCATCAAGTTAAAGAAGTCACGGTAGGGATAAGTCGCAAAGCACTCCAACCAGATCGAGGCACGCCTGTAGCAGAAAAAAATAGGCTTAAGACAAGAAAACGGTTCGCTAAAGCCCTGTCAATGGGAATGAAGCTGCCATCTTTTAAAGGAGATTCTCCTGGCAGTATACATCTTGACGAAGCAGATATACATCCTAACTACTTCTTATACCATCAAAGGATTGCACACCCTATCGAAGAATGCATGACCTTTAAAAAATGGTAGCAGGGATACGTTGCTCACCGACAACATTTCAAGCGGATGAAGCGCAAAACTCGTCGGGAGCAGAAAAACACGACGGATGAGCATAAAAGAACTGCCGGCAACTCTCACATGGTTGATACCAAGAGATCTCAAGTTCTCACCTTCGTAAGCGACTTTGATGAAGAAATAGCCCTCGGCTCTCTCTTCAACGAATCCACCTCAGGAAAAGAGTAAGAGATAAAGAATTGTGAAAACATTCAGCTGTGTAATCGTACGTTGCCCGAAAAGAATCTTGGACCTACAAACAAAGGATCGAACAAAAAAGATAAGGGAAAGAAAAAAGTCCCTGAGGATATCGCCCTCGATGACCGAGTCGTCGAAGAGCTTGCAGCCAAAGACCCGCCCAAGAAAAACAAAGTGGATTACAATGTCCTGGCACACCTGAGGAAGATACCTTCACAATTAAGCATTTTGGATCCTCTTCTCTTGTCTAAAGAGGCACGAGATTCTCTGATCAGGGCATTACAAGAGCCCGAGAAGTTTCAAGCCTTCCTTACTAAAGAAAAGATGAAGGACAAGCTGGAAGAAGTGCACACAGCTTACATCACTTCGGCGATGAAGATCTCCTCCTCGGAACGTGCAAGCACAACCGTCCCCTGTATGTCGCCGGGTACTGCCATGACATCAAGATAGGGAAGATCTTAGTTGACAATGGGTCCTCTGTCAACCTCCTAAATGTGAGGGTGCTAAAAGAAATCTGCATGAGCGTTCAACACCTCGCTCGGGATAAAATCACCATCTCCGGGTTCGACTCCCAGTCATCACGGATGCTCGGGTCTGTAATACTAATGTTAAGCTTTGGGCTGCTTGTCACTAACATCAAATTTCATGTCATTGACGCCAAGACCTGCTACAATACTTTACTCGGCAGGACTTGGTTATACGAGTGCAACATCATCCCTTCTACACAACATCAATGTATGAAGTATTTCAAAGATGGTCTCGAGTATACCGTGACGAGGGAACTAAACCCATTCTCCGTAAATGAAGTCCGAAAGTACGAAAATGCAAAGTATTTCCTACCAAACTTTGAAGACACGGAAAGATGCCATAAACCGGAGAATAAGCAAGAAGCTATCACCACTATTCCGGTATTCGGGAGAGATACCGAGGAGGACGAGATAGTCTAGTCGGGGCCGCCCCCATGCAACAGGCCGGGACCATCTACCCCTATTCTGGTCTTTGGCAGTGACTCTGAAGACGAAGTCAACGCAGTGTTCTCGGTCCGTCCATCAATGCAGGACCTCACTGGAGATGATCAGAGTTTGCAAATCGCCATGGTTCCACGGCAGCACTAAAGAGAGCTTGATGCGCTTGAGACATATAGCGTGCAGGAGCTGCAGACATTCTACGTCCCTCCCAGATGAAGGGGTGAAAAGGTGATCCTATCTACCGATCCACAGAGACTAAAGTCGAAAGAGAAGTTTGGCATGATGCCGATTTTGTGCTCGACAAGTTTTTAAGACACCAAGGTGTACCTTTCAAACAGGCTCCCCGACAAACTCAGTTCTACAACAGGATTTGGAACGTCCCCGGAACTCAACGAAAATTGCCCAACGGAAAAATGGAAACGATTGGGCTTGGATATGTCCAGTCCAAGAAACGGGAGCAATTCCATGGCTACCATGTCATAAATGACCTCGATGAAGAAGAGGGCACTCTTTTAAAAGACGCTGACGCTGAACCAGAACGAGGTCCTGTCATAAAAATGCCGAGTCCGTCGTTTGAAGAACAGATGGACAAGCTAGTGAGGGAAGTGAGTCAACGACCACAGCCGCGAAATGGCCATTTACGAGAAAGCCAAGATGCAACGCCTCCTTCAGCAGGCTACGGAGGATGACAGTGCCCTCCATCGTCAGCCCGCCATGCATTTCCAAGACAAGAAAAAGGCCCGATGCAGAGGCAAAAACAAGTTAAAGAACGGAAAAAATGTTCGACAGCGGCAAAACGGATCCAAAAGGCCACGCGATCGAGAAAAGATCAGCCGGAATCCGTCTCTTATGAAGAAGATGGGTCGAACATATTCTTTCCCTCAAGACAAGATAAGGAGAATCTTTGACCTTGTCATGAATCATCAGATGATGACACTCCCGGAGTCTCGGCACCCCGATCAAGCAAACGAGGTTCATCACCCGGATTATTGCTTCTATCACCAAGCGATAAGACATCCTCTTGAAGACTGCTTCACCTTCAAAAACTGGGACGAAGACCAATATCAACTCGGCAGATTCGCTCTATCCAATAGTTGGAGGGGAGCCCTGTTAGTAATATGTATGCCCTAGAGGCCATTACTGTATATACGATATATATTGTAGTGGATGCTTGGACATATATAGGGAGGACTTTCTTGCTCGACATGATAGTATGCTATCTAGTTGCTCTTTATTTTAACATGTACACTGATTGTCTCTATAATACATGTTGATAAAGCCCTTAGGATGAGTACTTAACTACCGGGACTATGATGCAGATCATACTAGTGGGGACAGAGTAGTCGTTAAATACATCCTTCAAATGTTCCTAGTCGAGGGTGTATCGAGACAGGGCATCGATATACCAGAGTAGACTAGCGTATACGCTTCTCGACCCATATGATGGGCGATGGATGATCCCATATCCATTGGTGTTTGACATCAGAGAAGGTATGCGGGTGCTCAGTAGAGACTGGGTACACTGGACGGACTCGCCGAAAACTCCTAGATGGTATTGTACCTATCGTCGGATAGCAGTTCTCTGGTGACACTGGTACAGGTTAGTCTGTAGACCCGAGATCGTCATAGAGTCTTGTGTGATTTCCACTGTGCTTTGATTTCCACTATACCACGTTCAAGAGAACGTGCAAAACGGTGGCTTTTGGGTACAGTCCCGAGTCACATGAAGGCAATGAGCGATAGGAGGGGTTTCGTCTCTCCCGGTATAGGGAGTTAATGTTGCGCTATGCTCGATTGGCCATAACATGAAATCCCTGGCCAGGGTTGTTGAGATCTACTGGTAAGTGTTATCAGTAGTTTCTCAAACCGTTGTGGACCTTGCATCGACATGACTTATCAGGCTATTGGGGTCTGACGTTATACCACCCCCAGGCTGTGATATGCGACATATCAGACGAAGAGACCGGACTGTACGGTAGTGTTACTGATTGGATTCGCAGGAGTACGAACAGGCTTGCTTGTTGATCTTCTGATCGCTCAATACCCGGGTGGCCGTTATGTTTAGCAGACCGCTTGCGGTTTGTGGGTGTTTGATATGATCATCACTTACTGCCGGCGTATTGACGAGTCTTTAGAGTCCTACACAGAGGTTTCCTGGCTCAAGCGAAACGGAGTAGGAGCGCATATGTGATATGTGCGGGACCGAGATTAATAGAATATGTGATACCGTATTCTATTCTCGCGTTTTGTGACATTGGTCGATTATATGCGATACAGCCGGGTTATCGGATCAAGTGTTGATTCGATAAGTTGTTACACATAGTATTAGTCGGTTATATATGATATAGCCGGATTATTAAATCAAGAGTTGATTTGATAATTTAATGTATAATATATTATATTACATTAACTAATATTAAGCTCACTAATGATTTCTTTTCTCACTTGATGTGCACATTATATATATATGTGTATAAATGTGTACATGTATTGTGTCATGTTTGATGATACATATAAGATAGGTGTATGAGAATTATACCATGCTAGGGTTAAATTAGGGTTTTGATTATTTCTTAAGTTATTACAAAAGAGCAAAAGACTTGGTTAAAATTTTTAAGCTTGTAGAACTTTGACAAAGTCCACTCTTTTGTCATTTCTTAGGATATTTTACTTGACCCAACCCTTAACCATAGCCATGAGTTAATTCTCTACATGAGTTAAGCATGATGGCTTTAACTCAACCATAGGTGCAATAATTCATTTGGATGAATTATTCATGTGAGATATTTTCTTCTTCTTCTTCTTCATCAAAAGCTTCTAGCTTCAATGGAGTTTTGAGAAAAAGTGTGAGAAAATGAAATCTAAAGTGAGCCCACTTTCTACTTCATCATCTCTACTACTTGTCATTTAGTAGAGTGTGTTCTCTTCACAAAGTTCATGACCTAGTGAAGGAATAGCTTGGGTTAGTGTCTCCTCGACGTAGATCATCTTCGGCCTCGAAGTCATCGAAGCAATCACGTTCGTTTCTTCATGGAGCCTCTCTAGAGTCCAGAGTTTACGATCGCAGCGAAGGGGGCTACTACACGGAGTTATTTGAAGTGAAGGACCGGTCTACAAAGGTTGTATTCCTTGCTCACTATAACTTGCAAAGTGTTTGCATATGTTTTCCGTATTATTTCTAGTTACGATTCGTGGTTAGGGTTAGGTAGAACGGCAAATTTTTGAATTTGGCATGGACGATACCTCCCAAAATCTTGCTGCCATGCTAGGCAACCCAACAGAGGTATCAGAGCCATGCTAGAAATCTATACGGATTTTGTTAAGATTACGAAACCGAAACAACTCTGAAACTTGAAACGGAAAACCTGCTTGCTGTCGTTTTTAAAAGGTTGTCAAAAAAAATTTCAAACAAGTGCAGAATGACATTTGGGCAGGGAGATGAACATGGGAGAAAATTGGGACCATGTGCTCGGATTTTGGCCGAGTACATGGCCACAAATTCCGAGGAGGCCGGCCCTATAGGGGTTTTTGGGTCCCAATTTTTTTTCATGCATTAGTCTCTGGGTTTTGGTGTTTCAGGTGTTGTTTATTTTTGCTAATTGTACATGTGATGTAATCTTACACTATAAGCAATTCGGAGTGTTTCGTATTCGTAGTTTTAACATTGTTTCGTGTGCTTCACGTATTGTCTATACGGCGTTAAAAGGTTCGATCGAATGTTAAAACCCCATTTTTCCAAGTTTAACGTACTCGGAAAAACTTGCAAGTGATTCCGTGGACCCTCTCGAAGAACGAAACCTTAACTCGATTATGTGGCTGTCAAAACCGCCACTAAACCCTAGGGTTTGTGGTAGTTTAGCGTTTCACATGTGAGACGTTGGTTTGACCCTTCTACGGCTGGTTCATAGGTACTGTGGCATCTTTTGGGTATTATTAAAACTGTGCTCAAGTGTTGAGCTGTCGGGAAATTATGGGACTTTGATGAATCGATCGAAGAGTTTATCGTCGTCTGGATATTATGTTATAGGATACAATATTTGGAATCCACAAGTAATTATGAGATAACTAAATTGAATGTTATAAATCTAGCAGTTTAGTCTCAGATGATCGGTTGCCACGGGATTTTGATGAGATCAAAAGTCCGTCGCAATCACGTAGCGTACGCGGATACTCGCCGGGTAAACTTAATAGATAGCCACGCCCCATAGCCCCGACCAAGTGACTGTAGGAGAACCCCGTCGCCAAAAGCATCCATTCGGATGCTCGCGGCAGCGGTGTTCCGCCTTAGTGCACTTCGTCGACGGCATCGGGGGTGCGGCCGTCTACTGAAGTTTTCGACGAGCATTCGATCAGGATGTCGGGAATCTTGTTGAATTGCCCGACTAGATATTGAAAATTGTTTTCGACATCGAGACTAAAATGCGGGGTTTATAATTGTTAGCCATGCGAAGTCTAAGGAATTCATTTGGTTAGGCATGAAATCCAAAGTATGTGATACGTTGGGTTTATGATGTCTGAGGTGGTTGCGGATTCCAACTGTTGTAGTTTTTCACTTTCTTTTCTGCGACCGTAAGTGTAATATATGGTGTATCGCCGGTTTCGGTGCTATATGTCAATGACAATTGGGATATGTATATTTACTTACGTTGATGACATGTGATGTTATGTGTTGCTAAGATATGTTATATTGGATCGTCGTGATTGAATAGCCGGGGGTTTTATGTGAGATGAGAGTCTTTCATTTTCATTCATGTAAAATTCATTGTATATAATAATCTTTTATTGAAGCACTTCCGGGTTGAGGATGATGTCACCATTGTATATTATTTACATTTCCGCATTAGGATAGACCCAAGACGGGGAGCACAAGTAACCGGGTTCTAGGGTCCAGTGGGAGACCATCTCGAGGAGTTGAGACCGCGTCTCCTAACTCTAGAATTGGCAGGGTTACTAGCAGCTCTCGTAGGGGTCTAGGGATGTGGGTTTGGCTATTCATCGCGACCGTGAAATCCGTGTTTTATACTGGCTTGATATAAAACACGGAAATCCTAGTATATCCAATATTTCATATATGTTCTTCTGCTGCAATGTTCTGTGATGAGATCATATTACTGCCTGAGACGAATGTTTATATTATATATATGAGATATATATTGTATATTGTTGATTTCATTTCAAATGTGATGCTTGGGAAGCATAATAAATGGGACTTCATTAATGAGATTAATGAAATAGAAGAAACCTAAAGATGTTGTAGAAACTTGTCTCGAAAACTGGTAGCTTCTAGTTCTTGCTTTGCACAGCGGTATTCCTTGTAGAATATCTAGCACCTTATTCGATAAGGAAAGAGCCGAGATCCCTTATCCGGGAGTGACCTCTTTAGCGAAACTAGCAGATGCTACAAACTCAGTTTATCTTTTGATTGCTTTTTATAGTTTTTGCTTTGCATGATGGTATTTGTGAAATATCCTGCACCTTATTCGATAAGGAAAGAGCCTAGATCCCTTCACTGGGAATGACCTCTTTAGCAAAACTAGTAAAAGCCGCAAAAACACTCCTTTAAAAAATCACTCGATTCTACAACGATATCAAGTTTATTACGCAAAGGGTTTTCTTAAAACCTGTCGTAGTCCTCCGTCATTTCAGATAAGTAATAGTTAGTATTCGTGCTGCGTTTGTTGACCTTGTCAAGGCGTAGTGTGCGGTAGCTGATTAGTGCTTATCTGCATAAGCATATGATGCCATTGGATTACAGTAGTCGTGCGATTTTGTTGACCTTGTCAAGGGTCGTGCGGGTGGGTTTAATTCAATCAGGAAATGACGGGTTGAACTTGACTTGCGGTCTATGGTTTGTTGACCTTGTCAAGGTCATAGATCGCTCGGGGCAAAACATTATTGGGAATTTCAAGTGTTGAAATTTGCAATGAGATTGCATACCTTCTATGAGATAGTTGAATCCCTATACCCACTGCGAGTAAGAGTTACTCCTGGGAGAGTTTTACACATTACAATTAGCCGATCAAGTAGGTGTCTAGAAAGGTGTTAACAGGGTTACGCCCCTGGGAAAACGAGGTTTATTTTAATTTGGTCCGTGCGAAAGCACGAGGAACCTCCCTCAAAGTACCGGCACTTGCCTGGCTGAAAAATTGGTGAACTTGTAGGGTGTAATTAATCCCGGCTAGTCTTTCCTTTTAGGGTTTGAAGGAAGATTTGACTAAAACAGTGGGAGCCATCCTGATTAGATATATTAATAACCAATCTAATCTTGCAAGAGCATACGCTGAGTGTTTTCTTCTTTCTCTCTCTCCTAGTAGCAACCATGTCACGCCTTAATTAAGATAATAATACGGATATATTGACCGAACCCGCTTATTATACTGAGATGGGGAACGTTGGTCCCGCTCCAACTTATAATTGTTATAAGACAGAGCAGGAAATTGGGGATTACCAGAATTCCCATGCCGCCCAAACGAAGAAAGTGCATGCTGATGCATCTTCTTCGGGTGTGTTCATTATCGAGAACGGTTTCGCAGTATCCTCTACGTCCTGGGTATGTGATACCGGATCAGGATCCCAGATATGTAATATGTTACATGGGTTGCAGATAGGTAGAGAACTGAGAACGGGTGATAAGTTTCAAGAGTTGGAAACGGTGCAATTGTTGCAAGCCAAGCAGTTGGCGATTATCACCCTGTATTACAAAATACATTGATTCTGAAGGAATGTTATTAGATACCGAACCTGATATACAACATCATATCAGTCTCTTTATTTAATAAAGAAGGATATAATTTTGTATTGTTGGATAATGTTTTGAACATTTCCTATATCAAGAGTTGATCGGTTCAGGCACGTTATCTAAAAGCATATACGTTCTAAATCAAACCGCCGTTCTTAAAGTACAGAACACACACAAGAGGAAGAGTTCAGAAATGAACGGATCCATCTTAAGGCATTGTAGACTAGGTCATATCATTGTGACCTGACTAGCTAAGTTGCATTTAGATGCATATTTAAATAAATTTACATCTTGTGAAACTTGTCGGTCATGTCACAAAGATAAAATGACCATAGCTCCGTTTATTGGGAAACAGAGAAAGAGTTAGTGAACTCTTGGGATTGATACATACTGATGTATGAAAGTCCCTTGTCTACACATGCCAGGACCGGTTCTTTGTACTTCATTACATTCACTGATGATCTCTCAAGATTCGCGCATGTGTTCCTGTTTGAACACAAGTCTGAATGTTTTGAGAAATTCAAAGAATATAAGTTAGAAGTAGAGAACCAAAAACAAGTATAAGTATTATGTCCTATGATGAGATCAGGGAGGAGAATACTTGAGCACGGAATTCCTGGACTATTCTAAAAGGAGAATGAGATTCTCTCTCAGTATTACTCCTCCGCAAACACCACAGCACGTCGGTGTATCGGGACGGAGAAAATCACACCCTATGTGATATGGTGTGCTCTATGATAGTACTACTGAGTAGCCTATTTCCTTTTGGGAATTATGCACTTGAGAAGCTGCATACCTATTGAATAGGGTTCCAATCAAATCAGGTGCCTACCACTCCATATGTGATATGGTATGGGAAGAGCCCATCCCTTAAGGATGTTAAGATTTGGGGTTGTCTGGCCTATGCCTAAAAGCAAAATCCGGACAAGCTCGAGGCAAAGTCAGTTCTATGGAAGTTTGTTGGATATCCCAAGCATTAACAAGGGAATATCTTCTACCGCACCGAAGAACAAAAGGTGTTTTGTTTCTCAGCATGCCATCTTTGTGAAAGGGTATTTCTTGTGAAGAAATTAGTGGTCATGAGGTAGAACTGGAAGGAGTTCCAGCTATACAAACTACAGCTGATGATTTGGTAGAACCGGAAGATTCAATAGTTCCCGACGAAGCTCAACCTCTCCGCCGATCTGGTAGGGTTTCTCACCCACCTGAGAGATACTTCAGTTTTCTCTATGACAGTGGGAGCGAGGATTGCATTATGAGATGATGACCCAACTAGTTTCGAGCATGCCATCAGGAGTGGGGACTCTCTAAGAATGGCTGGATGCTAAACGATCTGAGATGGAATCCATATACACCAACAAAGTATGGACTTTGGTTGCTTTATCTAAAGGGTTAAATCCCCATCAGGAGCTAGTATATCTTGAGAAGATTACTTGGTATACATGGAAAAGTTGAGAATTTCAAAACTAGACTTGTTGTAAAAGGTTCTCGTCATCGATCAAGTGTGTTTTGTGATGAAACCTTTTCTAGTGTCTATTCTTAAGTCCATCCGGATCCTACTTGTCATTGCTACATACCATGACTACGATATCTGGCGGTTGGGTGTCATGACTGCTGTTCTAAATAGTGATTTAGAAGAAGGCGTCTGTAAGTACACAGCCAAAGGGCAGTGGGAGCAGCGGAAACGTGTGCAAGTTGCTTTATGGGATAAAACAGGTATCGCGGAGTTGGCACATCTGTTTTGATGTGGTAGTCAAAGAGTTTGACTTCATCAAAATAGTAGATGAACCTTGTATATACAAAAAGGTAGTATGGAGTATGGTGGCGATCCTCGTATTGTACATGGATGACATACTCTTGATAGGAAAGAAGTTTCCTATGCTACGATCGATCAATCTCCTCTTATCACAAGGATTCTCCATATAGGATCAAGGTGATACCTCCTAAATCCTGGGTTATGGTTCTATGTGATAGATCTAAATGGATGTTAGGATTCTCACTAGGTGTAGTGAGATGGTATCAATCGATCCTGGGGAGAATCACTAGATTGCATCCAGGATGGTAAGGTCGACTGACTGTCAGTCACAGGCATTGTCTTTACCCTCAGTGGAGGGACGTTATGTTGGAAGAGTTCCAAGCTAGATATCGTGACATACTAGACGATAAAGGCTGGATACATTGCTACCAAGGATGCTACCAAAGAGGTAGTCTGGATGTACACTAGTTCATGAGATGAACTTCATTCCTACCATTATGTGACAATGGAGTCATGGTTTTGGCCAAGGAACCCCCGTCCCATCTGTGATCCAGACATATTCTTAGGCAGTATCACCTGATCATGGAGATGGTTGATCTCCAGTGAGATCCAAGTATAGGAGAGTAGAAACAGAAGACAACACAGCGGATCCACTCACAAAGGCCTATTCTCAGGAGAGACTATTATGGGATGGTTGAGTATAAGATACTTCAACCACTGCAGATTGTTGGGTATGAGATACTACAACAAATGGCCCTAGTGCAAGTGGGAGATTGTTAGTAATATGTATGCCCTAGAGGTCATTACTGTACATACGATGTATATTGTAGTGGATGCTTGGACATATATAGGGAGGACTTTCTTGCTCGACATGATAGTATGCTATCTGGTTGCTCTTTATCTTAACATGTACACTGATTGTCTCTATAATACATGTTGATAAAGTCATTAGGATGAGTACTTGACTACTAGGACTATGATGCACATCATACTAGTGGGGACAGAGTAGTCGTTAAGTACATCCTTCAAATGTTCCTAGTCGAGGGTGTATCGAGACAGGGCATCGATATACCAGAGTAGACTAGCGTATACGCTTCTCGACCCATATGATGGGCGATGGATGATCCCATATCCATTGGTGTTTAACATCAGAGAAGGTATGCGGGTGCTCAGTGGAGACTGGGTACACTGGACGGATTCACTGAGAACTCCTAGATGGTATTGTACATATCGTCGGATAGCAGTTATCGGGTGACACTGGTACAGGTTAGTCTGTAGACCCGAGATCGTCATAGAATCTTGTGTGATTCCCACTGTACTTTGATTTCCACCTTACCACGTTCAAGATAACGTGCAAAACGGTGGCTTTTGGGTACAGTCCCGAGTCACATGGAGGCAATGAGCGATAGGAGGGGTTTCGTCTCTCCTGGTATAGGGAGTTGATGTTGCGCTATGCTCGATTGGCCATAACATGAAATCCCTGCCAGGGTTGTTGAGATCTACTGGTAAGTGTTATCAGTAGTTTCTCGAACCGTTATGGACCTTGCATCGGCATAACTTATCAGGCTAGTAGGGTCTGACGTTATACCACCCCCAGGTTGTGATATGCGACATATCAGACGAAGAGACCGGACTGTACGGTAGTGTTACTGATTGGATTCGCAGGAGTACGAGAAGGCTTGCTTGTTGATCTTCTGATCGCTCAATACCCGGGTGGCCGTTACGTTTAGCAGACCGCTTGCGGCTTGTGGGTATTTGATATGATCATCACCTACTGCCGGCGTATTGACGAGTCTTTAGAGTCCTACACAGAGGTTTCCTGGCTCAAGCGAAACGGAGTAGGAGTGCATATGTGATATGTGCGGGACCGAGATTAATACGATATGTGATACCGTATTCAATTCTCGCGTTTTGTGACATTGGTCGGTTATTTGCGATATAACCGGGTTATCAGATCAAGTGTTGATTCGATAAGTTGTTACACATAGTATTAGTCGGTTATATATGATATAGCCGGATTATTAAATCAAGAGTTGATTTGATAATTTAATGTATAATATATTATATTACATTAACTAATATTAAGCTCACTAATGATTTCTTTTCTCACTTGATGTGCACATTGTGTATATGTGATATGTATAAATGTGTACATGTATTGTATCATGTTTGATGATACATATAAGATGGGTGTATGAGACTTATACCATGCTAGGGTTAAATTAGGGTTTTGATTATTTCTTAAGTTATTACAAAAGAGCAAAAGACTTGGTCAAAGTTTTTAAGCTTGGAGAAGCTTGTAGAACTTTGACAAAGTCCGCTCTTTTGTCATTTCTTAGGATATTTTACTTGACCCAACCCTTAACCATAGCCATGAGTTAATTCTCTACATAAGTTAAGCATGATGGCTTTAACTCAACCATGGGTGCAATAATTCATTTGGATGAATTATTCATGTGAGATATTTTCTTCTTCTTCTCCTTCATCAAAAGCTTCTAGCTTCAATGGAGTTTTGAGAAAAAGTGTGAGAAAATTAAATCTAAAGTGAGCAAACTTCCTACTTCATCATCCTCTACTACTTGCCATTTAGTAGAGTGTGTTCTCTTCACAAAGTTCATGACCTAGTGAAGTAATAGCTTGGGTTAGTGTCTCCTCGACGTAGATCATCTTCGGCCTCAAAGTCATCGAAGCAAGCACGTTCGTTTCTTCATGGAGCCTCTCTAGAGTCCGGTACGATCCCAGCGAAGGGGACTATTACACGGAGCTATTTGAAGTGAAGGACCGGTCTACAAAGGTTGTATTCCTTGCTCACTATAACTTGCAAAGTGTTTGCATGTGTTTTCCGTATTATTTCTAGTTATGATTCATGGTTAGGGTTAGCTAGAACGGCAAATTTTTGAATTTGGCATGGACGATGCCTCCCGAAACCTTGCTGCTGAGCTAGGCAACCCAACAAGCCCCACCACAAAAGCATGTGCCAAAAGCAACGTATATAGCGAGAGTAGAACCAGATCAACATCGGTCTTGGAAACGATCTTGTACCTGTCATGTGATAACGCTGTCGGAAGAAGGAGAGCGCGAGAATATGGTTGACCTCTCCTGGTGCTTCAAAAATGAGGATGAAGACGAGGTGATTGATTGAAAGTTTTTCTTGATTATTATTTAAAAGAGTATCTAATCAAAATGTCCCCGGCAACGGCGCCATTTTGATCGATAGATTTTCCGTTGTGTTTGTATAAAATTGTAAAGAAATCACAACCAAAAATTATTTTGACCGCAATCAAACTACGGTGTCAATTGTAGTTCATGAATGAGTGCGGATCGTCCACAGGGATTGCACGATTCATTTATATCTTTGATACGTTTGAAATGAAAAGTTAAGCAACAATAAAAGAAAACATGATTCAAGAATGATTTGTATTCGAGTGTCACTATTCTTTATTCAAGAATCAAGAAACTATAAACAATCAAGAATCGGTGTTTCGATAATATTTCCAATCAACAATCAAGAATATAAGAGAGGCTCGTAGGAATCGATAGGATCAATAGACGTGATGTAATCTAAAGATATCGTGTTCTTGTCCTTCGAAGGATTGATACTAGATTGATGATGATCGACGAGAGTTGGGGCTTTCTCGTGAAACTAGGGTTTCATCCTATAACCCTTGTTCTTTCGTTGATATCATTCCTTTTCTAGCCTCTACCAAATTCAAGAAACGATCGTAACTCCCCAATTTCGATCGATGTCAATCAAGAAAGCATCGAAACGAAACGGGTCATCGTTTCTTGAACTTGCTAGGGTTTACAAAACTCGTAGGACTCAAGAATCGATTAAAGCTATGTTACATCATCATTCTATTGACCGTCTCGACTCCTCGACGAGCGGAGTTTTATTCACACATCACCACACAGAAAAGATTTACGAATTGTAAAGATAGCATGATGCAGAATTTAAAGAAAACAAGATAAAAGAATATCACATTTATTTATCTCAACAATTTTGATTACATTTGCTTCAAGAACTATAAGAAGAAGAATCTAGATCGTTGATCGGGCGTCGCTCGGCTTCGTGAGTCGTGGATCGGCTTCGGATCGCTTGCTCCGTTGAAGATCGGCTCCGCTCCTAAAGGTTGTAAGGCTTCTTGCTTAATGGGTACTCGGGATTCTTGATTTCAATTGGAATTAGGGTTAGGGTTTCCTACAAGCTCTCTCACTAAACTTGAGGAAGAGGGAGATGAAGAAAGGGATAGATTCACTAATTGGATGAATAATTCCCAAAGTTGAATAATTTTTTGGATCATGAGCCTAGGGTCTTATTTATAGAGCTTCCAAACCCTAGGTTTAAGTTTGAATTGGTAGTTCCCTCCAAAAGTTTGTTGAGTCTTCTAGAAGGAGTTTGTTAGGAGCTAGCTTAGGGTTTAAGCTAGGGTTTAAGGAAAGTTCTAGAATGATTAGGCTAGTTTAGTGAAACTCAAGGTGTTTGCTGATCTGGTAGAAGTCTCTGGAGTCTTCTGGAACTTGGAGTACATTTCTGAACTGTAGGCCCTGATACAGGAGTTGTGCACCAAAAATGAGGAGATGATCCCCTTGGTCCACCGCGGATCCGCGGCCTTAGCAAGCCCATGCCGCGGATCCGCGGCTATGTAGGAGGCTTGGGCCTTGTGTTTTCTGTAGTGGTCTTGTACCGCTATTTGGGGCTTTGTCTGATATGCTGAATTGTAATTGCTCCTTTGGATTGGTACCAGATTTGAAGTTAGTGAGTTTACGTATCTTTCGAGCGGTGTAATGGTCGAGCGAGCTTCTCATTTCCTGCACAGACTTCGAAACACGGGTTGCGACATATAGAAATATTGCGATGCCATGCAATGCAGTCAATTTTCCTAGAAATGCCGGTTTTAAGGTCTAGTACATGTAATCTGATAATCTATGATAGATTTGCTAATATGTGAAATACGGATACCGAACACTTCTATATGAATGCAGATGATAGGGAAATTGCCGGTTAAAATATGCAATATTTTCGACTGATCAGTGATCTTAGAATTTCCACCGGCGCCAAAAGAATTAGAAGATAGGATACACACCACGGCGGACAACCTGAAAAAAATCGACTTGGGGACGGCAAACGACCCATGGCCAACGTTCGTCGATGAACTGTTGTCCAAAGAGCAAGTGGCTACGCTAAAAGTTGTGCTCATGCAGTATAAATATTGCTTCACATGGAACTATTCCGTGATGTCGGGGCTAGATCCAGAAATAGCTGTGCATAAATTGGCGATATCTCCGGACGTCAAGCCAGTCAAACATGCACCAAGAAGAATGCGGCTCGAACTTGAAATGAGTATCAACCCAGAAGTTAAGAAGCTAATCGACTCCGGATTTATCCAAGAAGTTCAATACCCAGACTGGATCGCCAACATTTTCCCAGTGATGAAGAAAAATGGGACGGTGCACATCTGCGTGGACTTTCGGGACCTTGACAAAGCCTGTCCGAAAGATGATTTCCCCGTACCGGTTACCGAGCTGATGATAGATAACACATCCACTCACGAAATTTTCTCCTTCAGGGATAGCTCATCAGGGTGCAATCAAATAAAAATGCATCCCGAAGACCAGAAGCATACCGCTTTCCAGACTCCTCTGGGCATATTCTGCTACAAAGTGATGCCTTTCGGTCTGAAGAACGCTGACGCTACCTACCAGAGGGCCATGACAAAGATTTTCGATGACCTCATACATGAAATCGTCGAATGCTATATCGATGACCTCGTAATGAAAAGAAAATCGTATGAGGAACACTGGGAGCATTTGAAAATAGTGTTCCAACGTCTTCGTAAGTACAACCTGAAGATGAACCCTCTGAAATGCGCATTTGGAGTTTCCTCAGGCAAGTTCCTAGGATTCATCATACGACACCGGGGCATCGAAATAGATCCATCGAAGATCAAGGTGATTATGGAAATGCCCACCCCAAGAACTTTAAAACAATTACGGTTTCTACAAGGGAAACTCGCGTATATCCGACGGTTCATAGACAACCTCTCCGGAAAATGTCGTCCCTACAGTCACCTGATGAAGAAGGGAACCCCGTTAGTTTGGGATCGTAAATGCCAGGGTGCACTGGACGAAATCAAGCAATACCTGCAGAATCCGCCGGTACTGACCGCTTCGGTCAAGGGAAAGCCTCTCATCCTGTACACAACTGCCCTTGAAGGTTCCTTAGGCGCACTATGGGCATATGAGAACGACCAAGGGAAGGAGAGAGCCCTTTACTATTTGAGTCGAGTTCTCCTGAGGGCAGAAAACAACTACTCCCCTATCGAAAAACACCGTCTGGCGTTAATCTTCACGATAACGAAGTTTCGGCATTATGCTTTGGCGCATGAGTTCCATCTCATATCAAAAGTGGATCCACTCAAATATTTGATGTCAAGAGCCATACTAACGAGACGGCTTGCTAAATGGGCCCTACTCTTAATGAATTCTCGATAACATACCGACCTCTCAAGGCAGTGAAAGGCCAGGCCATCGCCGACTTCCTCGCTGAGCATCCGATACCTTCCGACTCACCCCTAAATTGCGAATTGCCAGACAAGCACACGTTTGACACGATTGACAGGGAGAAAGGAAAGAGTGATACCCGATGGAAACTCTACTTCAATGGGGCATCTTCCATGAAGAAGCGAAAGCACAGCTCCCACATAATCAAATCTAGGGTAAGCCTCATCTTCGTGACTCCACGAGTAGGGATAATGCGCTTTGCCTTTTTTTTAACAGAGCCGAGGACAAACAATAAAGCGAAATATGAGGCTTTGATAGCAAGTTTTGAGATCGCTGTTGACATGGGGATCGAAAATCTCCTTATATACGGAGACTCCCAGCTGGTCGTTAGTCAAGTAAATGACAACTATCAAACGTGCAAACCAGAGTTGGTAAAGTACAGCGAGAGAGTGCAACAACTGCTGACTCAAATCCCTTCCTACGCCCTAGAAAGCATACCGCGTACAGAAAATAGCAAAACGGACGCATTAGCCAAACTCTCTAAAGAATTGGCTGACGAAAACCTCGATGACGTAAGGATCATTGTACAAAGCCGTCGGGTTCTTGCACCAGCAGAAATATCTCCGGAGTCGTCTGAAGAAAAGGAAGCGACCAAGCAAACAGCCCTACAAATAGAGGATCAAGAAAAAGCTAAGGATTGGAGAGAAGTCTTTATAGACTACTTCAAATCCAGCCTAACACCTGAGGATGCATCCTCAAGACACCAGCTCATGAAACGAGCTCTGTCTTTCGCCTTCGTCAAAGATACTCTCTATGGCTGAGATGCCTGGGACCGGAAGAAGCAAGGAGAGTCATCCAAGAAACTCACGACGGACTCTTCGGTTCTCATCAAGCCGGGCCGAAGATGAAGCTGAAGATCAAAATAATGGGCTATTATTGGCCCACGATGATTCAAGACAGCTTTGAATACGCAAAGCAGTGCCACTCGTACCAAATTCATGGAGACTTCATCCACCAGCATCCAAATCCACTACACCCAACAGTGGCTAGCAGGCCGTTTGAAATGTGGGGAATCGACATAATTGGGCCCATCGAACCAGCGTCATCCAAAGGACATCGGTTCATATTGGCGACAACTTATTACTTCTCTAAGTGGGCAGAAGCAGAACCGCTAAGAGAAGTGAGGACGGAGAATATTCTCCATTTCTTCAAGACACACGTCATCTATTGGTTTGGCGCTCTGCGACGGATTATCTCTGATAACGGGTCGGCCTATAGAAGTCATAAAATCAGCCGCTTCGCACAGCTGCATAATATATACTGGAGGTACTCTTCGGTCTATAATCCCCGAGCTAACAGTCTAGCTGTAACACCCTAGTTCATTTGTACCAGTTCTAGTTCATGTATTTCTTTATTTATAGTATTTTCCTGATTTATTTTGTTTTGGGTGCGAATGGTGTATTTGACATTTGTATTTGCATCCGACCCGACCCGCATGCTTAAAACCAGTCTTGATTCATGTTTATGATTTATCCTGACCTGGTACATGGACTCGTGCACTTTCATTTTAATTTATATATCTTGAATACTAGCATTTTATCTGGCATTTGTATTTTTACAATATAACATTTTAAGTCACATAAAATATTTTTAAAATATATTGCATGGCCTGCATGATACCCCTAGCCCCGTGGTAGCATCCGCGCATCTTGTTCTCGTCTCGTTCAGTGAAATGGACTTGTTTGGATGGCTACACGCACATGCATGCATCCGTTCTTAGAGCTATGCATTTTTCGTTATCTGGACATTCATTTTTTTATTTTTGTCGACATGTATATTTTTCGTATTTTAAAACTGAATTTTAGACCCGACCCGGGCATATTTTGGACTATATTTGTATTTATCAGAATATCAAATTTTATTTATATAATATTAATTTTATTAAAATTTAGTTAACTAATAAAAGATTTTTTAAATTTAAATCTAAACTAATTTCCTAACAAACTATCAACCCCTTTCTCTCTCTCCTCTACATATATATATTTACATATATTTTATTTATTTAATTTTTTCTTTCCTTATTTAATACACGGCCTCTTCTTCCTACTTCTTCTTCTTCTTTTTTCTTCTTTTTTCTTGATCTTGTTTCTTAATTCCGGTGATCACCGCCGGAGCCGTGCTCGTCGCTGACGATCCGAGTGATCCAGTGAACGTACCTGACTTGCGTGTTCACCCTCGTGCGTTGTTTGGAGCCGTTCCGTGTGCCGTGCGCGCGTCGCGACATTTCGCCGACGAAGGACATTCCGTACACATCTGTTCTTATTCCGTCTACGCAAGTTAATCTTGCTACAAGCTATATAACTCATTATATACCTATTTAAATAAATATCACACCTGTATTTAAAACCATGCACCCCATATTTAGTTTTATAACTTTTCGATGTTCCGTTTGCATTCATTCATATCATTTCAGATCTAGGTCATGAAAACTTATCTTGTTATATACTATACTATCATATACTGCATCAAATTGAATAGTTACATTTCATATTGCTTAGTTATATGTTCCGCACTTTTTAGTTTATCATTTTACGATTATGTGATACATGTTTGCATCCATATCATTTAAAATATATATCGAAGTAATATTTCTTATTATTATCTTTATTTAGTTTATAATCTGCATTTTATAATGTTATACATTTGAAAATATTATAGTTTACGCATGAAACGTCGTCGCAAAGCAGATACGATAAATCTGAAATTTACTGTACACCTTACCTTATAAAATTCATTATAAATCATAGAAAAATCATTAGTATACGTTCTTTAGTTCGTTACGAAGATAACTCAGAATAATATAACTCTATGAAATATTTACTTGCAAAATAAATTGTTTAAATAACGTAAAATGCAAATGAAAATGTCTCTAAACTGCTGTCCAGGGAAATTCCAGCAGCAAACTTTCAATTTCGAATGTTCATAACTTTTTGTAGGGACAACCTGAGATGCTTATACTTATAAAAATGAAAACCTTATTTAATTATCTTTGTTTTGGTATAAGACACGGCCCTTTTGGAGAACTTTTGTTATTTTTAAGATATTTTACAAATCAGGGTGACGCTGAATTTCTGAACGGAACTTTCTTGTGCATGGTTAATCAGTACCACTTTTATAGTTATTAATCGGTTTGAATATGTTATCCATGTTAATATTATTATATAAATATTTATTTAATAAATAATAGTGCTTGTGTTTTAATATTCAGCAAATTTTACCGATTTACAGTTTTATAGTATCCGTCAGTATCCGTACGGTTTATTACATATCGAGTTGCACACCGAGACCATATTATTTCATGTTACTGTTGTATTAGTGCACCATGCTTGATAATTGTGCATCCTATATAGTCATGATGTAACCCCTGACAAAATATTTGTGCATCCATGCTTTACCGTGCATCCGTACTTGCTACAGTTTTAGTATGAGCATCCGCTGGACACATGTGCACTACCTGTCATGACCTGATATACTACTGCTTGACTTGATACCTGATACACCAATACTTGACATGACTTGATACATGTACACTACCTGACATGACCTGATATATCACTACTTGACATTTTACCTGATCCTGTTTCTAATGCCGACAATCCTGACATGTTGTCCCGATGGACATATCCTGTTGTCTGTATAGACAAACCTGTTCCTGCTTGATCCTGTGTTGGCATTAGTCTCAGATTTATAAATACTTGACTTACACACATAACTTGAGGGTATGGGGAAATCAAGAATGTAGCAGAAAGTAACTCAAAGGGCTATTATATCATTTTACCGTGGTCCCGTGGGGAATGAACGGGACATAGACTCACAGTCTATTACATCATTTTACCGTGGTCCCGTGGGGAATGAATGGGGAATAGACCGATGGGTTACGATGAGGATTACATTCATTGATTTCGATAACTTTAGAGTAGATCACCCTATAGCACAGTTTAGACTACTCACTGCACTTCACCTGTTTATATCATGTTCACTGATTTATATTCATGTTACTGTTATTTGTTATTGATGACTTGTTACTGTTCATACTCATGCCTGCATGACTTGTTACCCCCTGATTATATTATTGTTGATATTATGACGCACTAACGTCTGGGTTTTGCATGGCCCCGATCCTCTACCTTTGTCGCAGGCTGATCAAGAGTATTTCCGCCGTCAGGCCGAGCAGTGAGGATCCTGTTAGTATCCAGTTAGTTATTTCCTTACTTTCCAGATGTTATTGTTACTTGGATTTATTGCTTCCGCATATTATTTCTTAACTCGTTTATTCTGGCTCATGGACATGTACTAGATAGTTTATTTACTTTCCTGTTCTTGATATCTCTACAGCCGTAATGTGATTGTGGAGGGATTTTTCCTATCCACAGGTAGCATGGTTGGCTCTGTCACATGCCTATCTTAGCGCACTCTGGGAAGCGGAGCGTGACAGGGTTTGTTTGGTATCAGAGCCATAGGATTTAGGTTAATCGGGTTTGATTCTTTTGTAGTTGGGTATTAGACCCAATACACGAATCAGAAAATCCATGATTAGGAACATGTCCTGCCATATTGTTATCATGATTCTTGAACCATATCTTTCTCTTGACCCATGTCCTGACGATATGCAAACAACTTTGCATCTCGAGTTGAAATTCTTTTGGTTCCCTATTGTTTTTTTCGTCTTATTCCTTTGATTCTGATACTAGGATTTGGGCGACTTGAACGGAGTTATGTGATTGTAACTATGAACTGCAGCATGGTTACAATGCGGTACTCTATTTAAGTAACTTGGAGTCCTGGTCTTATTTCATTTCCTTGTTTCATGGTCGTTCTATTACCTTGGTTCTCTCTGTTTCATTGCTTACCAGTTTATGTTTTGCAGATTTCTTGGTGACCGATACCGGCAGTTTTGAAGTTGTCTTGGAAATTGATGGTCTCACTTTCTACGCTCACATTGATTGTAGGGCAAAGAAAGTGATTTTCCAGATTCCCGGACATCCAGAGTTTGTTTTTCTGGAGGTAGCAGTTCTGTCGGGCTAGTCGAGTTTAGGGCTAGGCCAAAAAGCAATGTTCTTTCGTCAATGGAAGTTGATAAGGAGGAAGCGCCAGCTGTAGTTTAAGAGTTCATGGACGTGTTCGAGGACATCTCGGGTTTACCGCCAAAACGAGATGTGGAGTTCGCGATCGATCTTGTTCCTGGTGCAGCGCCAATCTCAAAGGCGTACTATCCGATGGCACCAGTGGAGTTGGAAGAAGTAAAGAAGCAGGTTACCAAATTGCTAGAGAAGGGTTGAATTCGCAGCAGCAATTCACCTTGGAGAGCTCCAGTTCTTCTAGTAAAGAAGAAAGATGGCATAAGGAGGATGTGCATCGATTATCGAGAATTAAACCGAGTGACTATTAAGAACAAATACCCGATCTCTCGCATTGGCGAATTGTTCGAGCAACTTAGTGGCGCGAGGGTATTCTCGAAGCTGGATTTGCGATCCGGATATCATCAAGTTCGAGTTAAATCAGAGGATATTTGCAAGACTGCGTTCCGAACTCGGTATGGACATTACGAGTATTTAGTGATGCCATTCGGAGTCACGAATGCACCGGCGATATTTATGGACTTGATGAACCGAATCTTTTCACCGTTCTTGGACCAGTTTATTATGGTGTTCATCAATGATATTCTGGTCTACTCGAGGACCATAGAAGAGCATGCAGAACACTTGAAGATCGCACTGCAGACATTGAGGCAAGAAAGATTATATGCAAAGATGAGCAAGTGAGAGTTTTGGCTTGAAGAAGTAAAGTTTTTGGGGCATGTCGTATCTGGAGATGGAATCGCCGTTGATCCTGAGAAGATTGCAGCAGTTCAAGATTGGTCCATTCCGAAGAATGTAGCAGAGATCAGAAGTTTTCTTGGACTTGCCGGATATTACAGAAAGTTCGTGGAGAATTTTGCTCGTTTGGCTGAGCCTTTGACCAAGCTTACGCGTAAGGAAGTACCGTTCGTATGGACGGATAAATGTACGTCAACTTTTGAGGCGTTGAAGCAGAGATTGATAACCGCTCCTATTCTGACCGTGCCAGACAGTTCCGGAGGATTGGTGATTCACAGCGACGCATCTGTGAAAGGTTTGGGACGTGTTTTGATGCAGCATGGGAAGGTTATAGTTTACACATCGAGAAAATTGAAGATCCATGAGAAGAATTACCCAACTCATGATTTGGAGCTAGCAGCTGTGATTTTCGCTTTGAAGATTTGGAGACACTACTTATTGGGCGAAAGGGTTGAAGTATTCACCGATCACAAAAGCCTGAAGTACGTGTTCACACAGAAAGAGCTTAATATGAGGCAGCGTAAATGGTTGGAGCTGATGGCTGACTACGATCTTGATCTTAAGTACCATCTGGGAAAAGTTAATGTAGTGCCAGATGCGCTTAGTCGGTTGCCGGCAATTCGGATGTTGACTGCACAGAAGGAGCTTATCGATAATTTTCGGAGATTTGAGTTAGAGATCATGTTACCGCATTCTTCAGGACAATTGATGCAGCTGCAAGTACAGTCATCATTGATCGATAATATTAAACCAGCGCAGTCACAGGACCCAAGATTGCAGAAGTTTCGAGAACAGGTTGAAGCTGGACTTCGTACGGACTTGTTAATTCATGAAGATGGTTCGTTGCGGTATGGTAGCCGTTTGTGTATGCCAAAAGGAGATATTCGTGAAGAAGTTATGAAGGAGGCACATAGTTCCGCGTATTCCGTACATCTAGGAGGCACGAAGATGTACCGTGATCTACGACAGCATTTCTGGTGGGAAGGCATGAAAAGGGAGATTGCTTGCTTTGTAGCAAAGTGCTTGGTGTGTCAGCAAGTTAAGGCTGAACATCAAAGGGTTGCTGGTTTATTGCAACCACTTCCGATTCCTCAATGGAAGTAGGAACATATAACCATGGATTTCGTGACAGCTTTACCGCGGAGTCCAAAGGGCAACAATGCAGTTTGGGTGATTGTTGATCGATTGACCAAGGTAGCTCATTTCATACCATTTCGAATTGGTCAATCAACGGAAGCGTTGGCGGAATGGTATATGCAGGAGATTGTGAGATTGCATGGAGTACCTGTGAGCATCGTGTCCGACCGTGACACCCGATTCTTATCGCACTTCTGGAAGAGTTTACAAGAAAGTTTAAGGACGCTATTGAAGTTTAGCATAGCTTATCCTCCTCAAACAGATGGCCAGTCGGAAAGAACGATCCAAACTCTTGAAGACATGTTGAGAGCTTGCATGTTAGACTTCAAGGGTTCATGAGAGGATCATCTACACTTGGTGGAGTTTTCATACAATAACAGCTTTCAGGCTACTATTCAGATGGCTCCATTCGAAGCGTTGTATGGTCGCAAGTGTCGTTCACCTGTTTGTTGGGACGTTGTTGGAGAACGAAGATTGTTGGGACCGGATTTGATCGTGCAAACAGTAGAGAAAGTTAATACTATCCGGAATCATATGAAGGCAGTGCAAGATCGGCAGAAGAGTTGGGCCGATACATCGAGCAGACCTCTAGAGTTCGTTGTTGGTGATCTAGTATTCTTGAAGATATCACCAACTAGAGGAGTGATTCGTTTTGGGAGTCGAGGAAAGCTTAGTCCTCGATTCGTTGGGCCTTTCGAGATTTTGGAGCGTGTTGGAGAAGTGGCTTATCGATTGGCGTTACCACAAACTTTGGCGAATGTTCATGATGTGTTTTATGTATCTCAACTCCGTAAGTATGTTCGAGATGAAACACACGTGCTAAATCATTCGGAGCTGACAGTAAGAGAAGATTTAACCTTTGAGGAACGATCGATATCGATTGTTGATCGAAGAGAAAAGGTCCTTAAGAACAAGATTATCCCTCTCGTACTTGTTTCTTGGGGAAATCGTTCGCATGGAGAATCGACTTGGGAACGAGAAGACGAAATTCGACAGAAGTTTCCACACCTATTCTTGTAGATTCTTGATTGTTCATCTTTTCTTGTTTTGGGAATTTCGAGAACGAAATTCATTTTGTAGTTGGGTATAATGTAACACCCTAATTCATTTATACCAGTTCTAGTTCATGTATTTCTTTATTTATGGTATTTTCCTGATTTATTATGTTTTGGGTGCGAATGGTGTATTTGACATTTGTATTTGCATCCGACCCGACCCGCATGCTTAAAACCAGTCTTGATTCATGTTTATGATTTATCCTGACCTGGTACATGGACTCTTGCACTTTCATTTTAATTTATATATCTTGAATACTGGCATTTTATCTGGCATTTTTATTTTTACAATATAACATTTTAAGTCACATAAAATATTTTAAAAATACATTACATGGCCTGCATGATACCCCTAGCCCCGTGGTAGCATCCGCGCATCTTGTTCTCGTCCCGTTCAGTGAAATGGACTTATTTGGATGGCTACACGCACATGCATGCATCCGTTCTTGGGGGTATGCATTTTTCCTTATCTGGACATTCATTTTTTTATTTTGGTCGACATGTATATTTTTCGTATTTTAAAACTGAATTTTAGACCCGACCCGGGCATGTTTTGGACTATATTTGTATTTACCAGAATATCAAATTTTATTTATATAATATTAATTTTATTAAAATTTAGTTAACTAATAAAAGATTTTTTAATTTTAAATCTAAACCAATTTCCTAACAAACTATCAACCCCTTTCTCTCTCTCTCCTTTACATATATATATTTGCATATATTTTATTTATTTAATTTTTTCTTTCCTTATTTAATACACAGCCTCTTCTTCTTACTTCTTCTTCTTCTTTTTTCTTGATCTTGTTTCTTGATTCCGGTGTTCACCGCCGGAGCCGTGCTCGTCGCTGACGATCCGAGTGATCCAGTGAACGTACCTGATTTGCGTGATCACCCTCGTGCGATATTTAGAACCGTTCCGTGTGCCGTGCGCGCGTCGCGACATTTCGCCGACGAAGGACGTTCCGTACACATCCGTTCTTGTTCCTTCTAGGCAAGTTAATCTTGCTACATGCTATATAACTCATTATATACCTATTTAAATAAATATCACACCTGTATTTAAAATCATGCACCCCATATTTAGTTTTATAACTTTTCGATGTTCCGTTTGCATCCATTCATATCATTTCAGATCTAGGTCATGAAAACTTATCTTGTTACATACTATACTATCATATACTGTATCAAATTAAATAGTTACATTTCATATTGCTTAGTTATATGTTCTGCACTTGTTAGTTTATCATTTTACGATTATGTGATACCCGTTTGCATCCATATCATTTAAAATATATATCGTCATAATATTTCTTATTATTATCTTTAATTAGTTTATAATCTGCATTTTATAATGTTATACATTTGAAAATATTATAGTTTACGCATGAAACGTCGTCGCAAAGCGGATACGACAAATCTGAAATTTACTGTACACCTTACTTTATAACATTCATTATAAATCATAAAAAAATCATTAGTATACGTTCTTTAGTTTGTTACGAAGATAACTCAGAATAATATAACTCTATGAAATATTTACTTGCAAAATAAATTGTTTAAATAACGTAAAATGCAAATGAAAATGTCTCTAAACTGCTGTCCAGGGAAATTCCAGCAGCAAATTTTCAATTTCGAATATTCATAGCTTTTTGTAGGGACAACCTGAGATGCTTATACTTATAAAAATGAAAACCTTATTGAATTATCTTTGTTTTGGCATAAGACACGGCCCTTTTGGAGAACTTTTGTTATTTTTAAGATATTTTACAAATCAGGGTGACGCTGAATTTCTGAACGGAACTTTCTTGTGCATGGTTAATCAATACCACTTTTATAGTTATTAATCGGTTTGAATATGTTATCCATGTTAATATTATTATATAAATATCTATTTAATAAATAATAGTGCTTGTGTTTTAATATTCAGCAAATTTTACCGATTTACAGCTTTATAGTATCCGTCTGTATCCGTACGGTTTATTACATATCTAGTTGCACACCGAAACCATATTATTTCATGTTACTGTTGTATTAGTGCACCATGCTTGATAATTGTGCATCCTACATAGTCACGATGTAACCCCTGACAAAATATTTGTGCATCCATACTTTACCGTACATCCGTACTTACTACAGTTTTAGTATGAGCATCCACTGGACACAAGTGCACTACCTGTCATGACCTGATATACTACTGCTTGACTTGATACCTGATACACCACTACTTTACATGACTTGATACATGTACACTACCTGACATGACCTGATATATCACTACTTGACATGTTGCCTGATCCTGTTTCTAATGCCGACAATCCTGACATGTTGTCCCGATGGACATATCCTGTTGTCTGTACAGACAAACATGTTCCTGCTTGATCCTGTGTTGGCATTAGTCTCAGATTTATAAATAGCTAACTTACACACATAACTTGGGGGTATGGGGAAATCAAGAATGTAGCTGAACGTAACTCAAAGGGCTATTATATCATTTTACCGTGGTCCCGTGGGGAATGAACGGGACATAGACTCACAGTCTATTACATCATTTTACCGTGGTCCCGTGGGGAATGAACGGGGCATAGACCGATGGGTTACGATGAGGATTACATTCATTGATTTCGATAACTTTAGAGTAGATCACCCTATAGCACAGTTTAGACTACTCACTGCACTTCACCTGTTTATATCCTGTTCACTGATTTATATTCATGTTACTGTTATTTGTTATTGATGACTTGTTACTGTTCATACCCATGCCTGCATGACTTGTTACCCCCTGTTTATATTATTGTTGATATTATGACGCACTAACGTCTGGGTTTTGCATGGCTCAGATCCTCTACCTTTGTCGCAGGCTGATCAAAAGTATTTCCGCCGTCAGGCCGAGCAGTGAGGATCCTGTTAGTATCCAGTTAGTTATTTCCTTACTTTCCAGATGTTATTGTTACTTAGATTTATTGCTTCCGCATATTATTTCTTGACTCGTTTATTCTGGCTCATGGACATGTACTAGATAGTTTATTTACTTTCCTGTTCTTGATATCTCTACAGCCGTAATGTGACCGTGAAGGGATTTTTCCTATCCACAGGTAGCATGGTTGGCTCTGTCATGTGCCTATCTTAGCGCACTCTGGGAAGCTGGACGTGACACTAGCTGAGGCTTTCAACAAAACCTTAACAAAGATCATAAAGAAGACGATGTCCAAAAATAAAAAGGGCTGGCACGAGAGACTGCATGAAGCTCTCTGGGCTTATCGGACCACATTCAAAATGGCCACAAATACAACGCCGTATGCATTGGTATTCGGCACGGAAGCAGTACCCCCCTTGGAGATATAGCTACCATTTCTATGAGTGGCGGTTCATTACGAGCTAACAGACGAAGAGAATGCTCATTTTCGGCTTGAAGAGCTAGACGCCCTCGATGAAACTTGTCTCGTAGCACAGCAAAACCTAGAAGCTTATAAAGCAAGAATGACGCGCTCATACGAAAGATTGACTAGGCCGAGAGTATTCCGCCAAGGCGAACTCGTGCTAGTTGTCAAAAGACCTATGATCCCTAATCGTGCCAAACGGGGGAAATTCGAGCCAAACTATGAGGGCCCATACATCATAGACAAAGTCTACCAAGGTGGGGCTTACTTGCTCATGGATATGCATGGCGAAAGACCCTTCCGGCCAATAAACGACCGATTCCTTAAGAAATACTACGCCTGACGAGTCACAGCCCAGGTTAATGATAGATGACGACGCTTGTATCCGCTCGCTGTCTTCCTGAGTACCAAACTCTGTAAGTGATATCCGGCAAAACTTCGCCGCAGAAAACTAACAACGGACCGAAACGTCCCTAAACTAACAACGGACCGAAACGTCCTTAAACTAACAACGGAACGAAACGTCCTTAAACTAACAACAGACCGAAACGTCCTTAAACTAGCTGCGGACCGAAACGTCCCTAAACTAGTTATGGTCCGAAACGTCCCTAGACTAGCTGCGGACCGAAACGTCCCTAAACTACTACGAACCGCAACATCCTTAGGCTAACACGGGAAAAAAACGGTACGTCCATAAGCGAAATGGACACGAATGAAAACCCGAAAGGGCTCCGTGAGTAAAAACAGCAGGGCTATCGGCGAGTTTGTGAAAACCCGAAAGGGCGCAGACTCGTAAAAATTTCCTGTGCACATTCGGGTCCTCTCGACCTTGTAAGGAGAAAATACCCGCGTGAGATCCTTACGACTCACAAGTGAGCAAAACACTTAGGAATCTTCACGATCCCTAGGGAGAAATTACACTTACGAGATCCTCACGACTTGTAATGAGAATTTCCCCCCTATGGGACCCTCACGGCTCACAGGATTCAAAAGTCTTAAGATACAGGAACCTAAACCTGTTATTAAGCCATCATATCCCCCCAAACTGCCCTACAGGCGGTCAATATTGACCCTTGTATACAATCCACGGGCATAAATAAGCATTCCCTCGCCCAGTTCCACCAATGGTGTGAAATTCCCCTATTTAGTGAACAACACTTGTAGGTCCTCTCGACTTATAAGGAGAAAACACAATTGTAAGATCCTTATGACTTATAAGAGAATACGCACTTAAGAATCATCACGATTCCTAAGGAGAAAACGCACCTACAAGATCCTCACGACTCGTAGAGAGAAACACCTTTATGAGACCCTTACGGCTCATGAAGTCAAAAGCCTTAGTCGACAGGATCTTAACCATGTTTGCTATGCCATCTTTGTTCGAATCGATAAAGGCAGATGATGATTCGCTCCTGGCAATATCCCAGTTGTAGCGATGCTAATGCCTAAATCGGTAATAAATTCCAAGTCCTTTCACGGCAAATGATAATTCACTCCTGGCAATATTCCAGTCGCAGCGATGCTGATGCTAAGATTGGTATCAGATCTCAGGTCCATACTCGCAACAAAATCAGCGAGCCAAAAATACAAAAAATATATATAGCCGAAATGATTGGGCAACTCGCAATAAAAAGCAGCGAGTAAAAGGAAAAATAGCCGAAATGATTGGGCAACTCGCAATAAAGCAGCGAGTAAAAAGAAAAATAGCCGAAATGATTGGGCACCGCGAAAAATAGCCGAAATGATTGGGCAATCGCAACTTTCGCGATATACAAAGCTGAAATGATAGAGCATCGCGGAAGGAAATAAAAAAAAGAATGAATGAAACTTTTTCCTTACAGGCAAGTCAATACTGACCCCTGTATACAATCCATGGGCATAAACGAAAAGGGAACCACATGTCCCAACAAACTCTGTCAAAGGGAAAGTCAGATCTCGACGGCAACATCTGCATCCCAGAAGATCAACACGGCGTTCCTTCCCAAAACCGCAGAAAGCGGAGCAAGTCAACCAATGACCTCCCCGCCGGAACAACGCTCCGTCTCGGAAACAAGTCAACCAATGACCTCCCTGCCGGAACAACGCTCCGTCTCGGAAACAAGTCAACCAATGACCTCCCTGACGGAACAATACTCCATCTTGGAAACAAGTCAACCGATAACCTCCCCATCGGAACAATGACCTCCCCGCCGGAACAACGCTCCGTCTCGGAAATAATTCAACCAATGACCTCCCCATCGGAACAATGCTTCAACCCGGAAACAAGTCAACCAATGACCTCCCCGCCGGAAAAATGCTCCGTCTCGGAAACAAGTCAACCAATGACCTCTCTGCCGGAACAATGCTCCATTTCGGAAATAAGTCAACCAATGACCTCCCCACCAGAACAACACTCCGTCTCGGAAACAAGTCAACCAATGACCTCCCCGTCGGAACAATTCTTCGACCCGAAAACAAGTCAACCAATGACCTCCCCGCCGGAACAACGCTCCGTCTCGGAAATAAGTTAACCAATGACCTCCCCGTCGGAACAATGCTTCGACCTGGAAACAAGTCGACCAATGACCTCCCCGCAGGAACAACGCTCCGTCTCGGAAAAAGTCAACCAATGACCTCCCCGCCGAAACAACGCTCTGTCTTGGAAACAAGTCAAGCAATGACCTCCCCGCCGAAACAACGCTCCGTCATAGAATCAAGTCAACCAATAATCCCAGCGCAAACCTCTCAACCCGTAAAAAGAAGACTCTCTTGTGAGATCCTTACGACTCTCAAGAGAAAACACACTTAGGAGTCCTCACGACCCCTAAGGAGAAATTACACCTACGAGATCCCCTCGACTCGTGGGGAGAAACGTCTTTATGAGACCCTCACGGCTCATAAATTTGAAAAGTCTTAGGCAGCAGACCTGAACCTGTTTCCTAAGCCATCGCTGCCCTATGAGGAGTTCAAGATGAACCGTTATCTACCATCTACATGCCAAATTTGCTAAAGTCACAGGCCAACGACATGACAAAGAAAAGAAAGCGATAGTATGAGATAAAATATGCCTTTTATTCAGGAATTCAAATGAATACATGATACATCGCATAAAAGAATCAAAAGTGAATGCATGTTATTCACCAATTACAAATTTTCACTCAATATATATATATATATATATATATATATATATATATATATATATAACGGTTTCTAAGAAGAAGGCATCTTCAATAAGTAAGCAAGCCGCTTGCGCACTCCTCTCAATCCCTTCTCGTGGTCAGCCAACGCGGCCAGCTCCGCTTCAATTTGAGTTCGCTGCTGCGAACAGGATGAAAACTTTTCGTCAGTTTCTAGCATGGCAGCTTTGCAGTCCTGTACAACCCTCTCCATAGAGTCAAGCGCCCGTCTCAGTGTCAACCCATCCGAAATGCATCGCTGGAGATTGTCAAAAGACAGTTTTCAACTGCGCAGCATTCGCTTCAACCTGGGCGCGCAACCGGGCAGATTCGCTTAAAGCTACTTCATGTTCCTTTCGCCTCAGGGTCGCCTCTTGTTCAAAATGGTGGATGAAAGGAACACTACTCTTGACCCACACAGCCCGCTGGGAGTTCAAAGCCAGAACCTCAGGAGCAAGACGCTTGAGCTCAATCTCTTGCAGGCAAGCCTCGATCTTTCTGCAGTAATTAACCCAAGACTCGACGAAACCTTCGTCATGGAAGTTCACGAGCGTCGCCAGCATAGGATTAACCTCAGCAGCAAAATCTGCAGCAGATGCGAGGGCCTCGGCGTCAAGATCCTCGACGAATTCGCTCAATATTCACCGGCTATTCGCAGCGCCCCTAGAAGATGGGCGTTTAGCAAAGGGCCCTGCCGGTATTGGGATGCGAGACTCAAAGGGAGCTGGAGCCGGTGCGATTGCTTCAAAACAAATTATGGTCAAATATCGACTCAGGAGGTAAAGAAAATACACGAGCAATGGAGTCTACTATACCGGCTGTGGCAGGTGGCAAAATTGGGAGTACCGGAGGCGCGGATATTCTCTCGTCCCCTCCTCCGATTCGTGACGCGGTGATCAATATAAAGAAGACTTAGCAACAAAATGGCTATTCTTAAGAGAAAGAGAGAGACATTAGCTAAAAAATATACTAACTAATACCAGCAGGCGGAATGACTTCCGACTGGAAGGATAAATGTGGGTTCAACACCTGGTATAGATGGTCGAAAAGGACTCCTGCAGAGTTGCGACAATATACTGTCAATACAAGGAAGATGGTGTCCACAGTTAAACTGAATAAATCGCAAAGCCATACCTTCCAGCATTTTGGAGGACATAGGAGAAGGCGAGGGAACAACAACCATCATGGTGGCGAGCGGAGGTGCTTCAGATGGCACAATCTCAGCGTTCACTGCACCTACAAACAAAATATCGTCAGAAGAAACTGAACGGGATTGAGAAATAAAAAGAGAACAGTGACTCAAAACATACCAGATGGATCATCAACCAAGACCGCGATGGAAGCATCACCAGGCGTAGCGGCTTCTTTGCTCTCCCTCGAAGGAGTAGTTTCTGCGCCCATGGCTTCATCCCCTGATTCGACAAGGGCCGTCGTGATGCTTGCGACGCCCGCCGATACCAGGGAGCCACACAGGGAAAGAGCAGCGGTGTGGACGGTCCCAAATTCTAGAGAGAGGGTAGCAATTTCGGGCACGGTAACCGCTAAGCTTTCACCCGTTATCCCATCGCCAAGACTCGGCCCTTAAAAAAAGAATGTTGTTCCCCTCCGAAAGACGCGTCGGAGACGCGATAAATGTCTAGCCTGAATTTCGGGACAGATGCTAATTGGTGCTATCTGTCCACCTCTCTGAAGATGCCAAGTTGATTTATGGCACCATATATCGAAGGTTTAAACGGATGCAGCCGATGTAGCAGACTTCGTCAGATTCCCCCTTTTTTGAGGGGTTTTTGATTGTGGAGACGCTCTTCCCTGCAGGCGCAAGCCCCTGCAGTAATTACGCTACCGCATCGCGGTAACAATTTTCTCCTTCTCCAGATGGTCACTTCGTGTCGTGGGTGTTTGTTTTGTGTTTGGTTGCCCGTGGATTGTATACGGAGACTAAGTTATGTTGTCGCCCGTAGGGCGTGGACTAGTCCAAATCCGTATCTTTCTTAAATTTGGGTGTGGGGGGGTTGAGTTTAAGGATACTTTAGCCTCATTTGAGACTAAGATCACCTTAAACGTTTGTTAAGGACACGTTAGTCTAATTCTAGACTAAGATCGACTTAACGGGATCGTTTAGATCCAACAAGAGAGCAATTGGGCTCTATTGTTTAGTTTAATGACATTGCGGTCGATTACCAGTTTAAGGACCTGGTGGTCCAATGTTAGTTTTAAGACATCGCGGTCAGGTTAAGGACATCATAGTCCATGGATTTAAGGACTCCACAGTCCATTATTAGTTTTAAGACATCACGGTCAAGGTTAAGGACGTCATAGTCCGTGGAATTAAGGACTCCACAGTCCAATGTTAGTTTCAAGACATCGCGGTCGAGGTTAAGGACATCATAGTCCATGAGTTTAAGGACCCCACAGTCCGTTGTTACTTTTAAGACATCACGGTCGAGGTTAAGGACATCATAGTCCTTGAGTTTAAGGACCCCACAGTCCGTGAAATGTATGGTTGTTGGGACCCGTTACCTCTTTGAAGACGTTGAGGGATTACAACGACAAATATCAAAGGGATGAAGAGATATACCCTTGAACCAAGGTGAATTAAATGATCTGTAGCCCAGTTTGGAACCAAGACCAATTAATTATATTATGAGCACATTGGCTCAGTTAGGTCTGGATTGAGAACTTATGGCCAATTTAGGCTAAGTTCAATTAAATTTGACATATTGGCCCTTTGTTGGACCATTAGTCCATTTGTCTGGTTTCAGGCCCACATTATTTAGCAATGCTAGACAAAAGTTTGAGGGCTTTGATAATATTTTTATCTGAGATTGAGCAGTAGATATTAGAGTTCTAATTTTTACTCAATTTTGAGTGGGAGGCTTTGCCTATGGAAGATTTAACCAATCTGGTTAAAAACTGGTGTTAAACACTAAAGAACGACAGTGTTAAACACTAGGAATAAAGCTCACGAATTAGTGTTTAAACACTAAATAGGAATGGGTCACGTGGGGCCACGTGAAGGCGCCCAGAGGTGGGACCAGATCCTTTTACTTTGTTATGCAAACGAGTGTTAAGCACCTTTTTATATTTTATTTTGGAGCATCACGTGCTGACACGTGAGGAGGATTCATGCACTGATCGTTAAAGCGTCTGCCAAGAGGTCACATGGGAACACGTGAGAGCGCCCAAGGCCTCTATTTCTTTTGCTTTTTCTTTCTGTGTTTCGGGGGTCACGTGGAGCACGTGAGGCGTTGCCTCTGAGCTCTTTCCTTCTCATTTCTGGGGGTCTTTTCAGGGGTCACGTGGGGACACGTGATCCTGGTTTTTTGCATGCTTGAAGATCTCTTTATTTTTTTAAGAATTAAATTCTTCATAGGGTTAAACCCTAATTATGATTCGGGGGGGATTAAAACCCCTATTGTGAAAGAGTTAAATTCTTATGTAAGGTTAAACCCTAATTTTCTTTTAGAGGAATTAAATTCCCATATATGTAAAAGAATTAGATTCTTATATAGGATGAAACCCTAATTTCATCATTTTAGGGGGAATTAAATTCCTATGATCTGAGAGAATTAAATTCTCAATTAGGGTTAAACCCTGATTTTGTCCATCTTGAAGGAATTAAATTCCTATGAGTTTGGGAGAATTAAATTCTCATATAGGGTTAAACCCTAGTTTTGTTTTTGGGAGAATTAAATTCTCTAAACTCAATTCCCCCTCTAAGTTTTGGATCTGCATGGTAGGATCTCAACCTGATGAGAATTAAATTCTCAACTTATGGGGAGATGTGCTTTTTGCAGATCTTCAACCAGAGGAAGAACTAAGTTCTTTTGCAAAAGAGTTAAACTCTTAGATTTTTTAGAATTAAATTCTCTTTTTCTGAAGTTTTGACACCCTTTCTTTTTCTCACCTAGGGTTTTCTTTGTTGAGAATTAAATTCTCCTTTTTTTTCTTTCTGAAATTTCAAGATTCTAAAACTCTATCTCTTCCCAAAAAAATAAAATCCCTCTTCTCTTCTCTTGGCACCTATTTATTGGAGAAGGAAAAGAATCAATTTGTTTAGTAAATTTTTTATTGAAAGATTTTGTTTGTTTTCATAATTAATATGAGCCTTTAGATCATACAGTGAATTTTATTCACCGTTGGATTTTAAATTCAAAGATATTCTGTTTGTTATTTCTGGTGAGATTTTTAGGGAAATCTTTCCTTGTGTAAAATCTTTCCATAAATTGGTGATTTTTAATCACCCCTGGATCTTTAATCCAACGGTCCCCATAATCCTTTTCCATTTGGAAAGATTTAGAAGCTTTTAGAATTTAATTCTATTAACTGTAAGGCTTTCGAAACCAGTCACGTGCTGACACGTGACCTTGGTCACGTGTGAGCACGTGACCCCCAATTGAGTCCTTTTCTCAGCGTTTACTTACGCTTCAGTTGTAACCATCACGTGTCAACACGTGACCATTGGTCACGTGTGAGCACGTGACACCTCATTGAGGTATTTCCTTCAGCCGTTTGTTATTTTATTTCTGTTTTGATTATCACGTGTCAACACATGACCATTGGTCACGTGTGAGCACGTGATACCTCATTGAGGTAATTCCCAATTTTTAGAATTAAATTCTATTAAGCTGTAAGGCTTTCAAAGTCTGGCACGTGCTGTCACGTGGGAGCACGTGACCCCAATTGAGCCATCTTTCAGCCGTTTGTTATCATTTCTGTTTGATGAGATTTTAACCATCACGTGTCATCACGTGACCGTTGGTCACGTGTGAACACGTGATACCTCATCAAGATAATTCCTGATTTTTAATCAGGAAACAAATGCCCCCACAGCGTTGCTCTCACGTGTCTGCTCGTGAGTGCAACGCTGTCACTTTTGTGACCGTTGGATCCATCTAGGGAATCGGGGAGATGAAGCGTTTCCATCACATCCTATAAATGCAGGGGTCTCTTCAGAAGCGCCTCCACTCTTGCTTCTTCTTCCTTGCAAACTTTTCTTTTGAGAATTTAATTCTCGTTTTCAGAGCTTAGTTCTCTGTCTTGAAAATTTTCCAGAGTTTAACTCTGCTCAAGAAAGACCCTTTCTTTCAGGTAATGATCTTTGAACGATCGAAGAACTTTCGCAGAAATGTTCACTGGATTTCAAATCTACACCAAGGGTTTTCCCCTTTTGACAAGAACCCATTTTTTTAAAGTTCTTTAACAAAAACGGAAAACGATCTAATCTTCAAATACTAGATCTCTTAAGCTTTCTCTGATCTTTAGGGATCGGTGGTGGTGTCTGTCTTTTCCATGGAATTTAATTCCATCATCAAGAAGCTCTGGCTCTGGAAAAAAAATTCTGGGAATTTAATTCCCTTTTTCAAAAAGGAATTTAATTCCTATGAGGAACTAAGTTCTTCCCATAGGGACTTCTTGGGGTTTCCTTGCCCCGAGTTCTCTTTTTCACAACCGAGAAAAAGAAGTTTGCACTGTTGCTTTCCAGGAATTTAATTCCCTTGATTCTGTTTGATGTGTCACAGAGTCCAAGATGGATTTCTTTTAGGGGAATGTGTAGGGTCATTTGAAATCCACTGTTTATTTAATGAGAATCTTCCTTTTGTCTCATTATAATTGCTTTGCCTCATCATTAGCCAGCCGCCATCTTGATTTCGTAGGATCCACGTGTTTTGTAACTAATGGTCCCATAAAATGAGTACGTTGTCGTTTTCTTCCACTGTCCTTTTATATGTATATATTTATAATCATATATATACATTGTTGGCTTTGCTTTTAACAGTTTCCCCCTATTTCATTTCAGTTACGATGACGTCTGTTCCGTATTTCCCTTTCACTCGCTCAGAAGCCACTTTTCCCCAATCGCCATCTGATGAGGAAGTGATGGCAATGATCAGGGCTCACGACCCGAACTGCACCAACTTACTTTTGTGGGGAACCTGGTACAGCCATATCATCCGGGGGCGCCGGAGTTTCCTTTGCGAAGTACCGACAGAGCCCACCTTTCCGTTTCTGCCGATGGATCCTCTAAGGACAGTCTTTGCCGTGGAGATGCCGAATTGGACTCCGATAGGGCGGCTCGAGCCTTCGACAACTGTTATCCCGAACCATCTGATCCCAGCTATAGATATTCTGGGACGACGTATTTGCCGGGGTGAGGCCTAACCATGGGGACAAATCTACAAGATAGGGCTCACCCCTCGACACCCTACGGGCTACCTTCTCTGGGCTCGCTACATCCTTTCTGCCCATCGCGCGCGGCTGCAGAAGGTTGGGCTTTACCAGGCGATGTATGCGTCGCTCTTTCACTACCAATCCCCGCACGTCTGGTGGGTTAAGGCGTTCTTAAGCTAGTGGAATCTCCCCGCCAACACTTTTCTCCTAGGGGACCGCGAAGTTTCGATCTCCTTAGAAGAATTTCACGAGATCTCGGGGCTGCCAATCAGGGGGACACTTTATGAAGAGTTGCTGCCTCCCGACGAGTACGTCTTTGATACCGAGCCCGCAATGCTTGACGGCTTGTTTACTGAGAATGCCGTCCGCCACAAGCGTCCAAGTTTGATCAAGGCGCTGGGTATCTTTGACCGGCTGTTCACAGAATCTGAGGAGCAAGGCGTTACTTTTAAGAGCTTCATTGCGTGCTTCCCTCGTGAGGATGTCCTGTCGAAGACGGCTCCAAAGTTCGCAAATATCAATGATCCCTTTGGGTTTGGTCCGAAGAAGCTGCCGACTAAGGAATCGGATTTACCGCAGTATTACATTCCTATTATGTCGCCGGTGTCTTTTGAATCCATTGCAGCTCCCGGCATGGATGAGGAGACATTCTTCGTAGGCTTCGTCAGTGTCTGGCTCAGCTGGTTCGTCATCCCCATGCATCGTCGCTTCATGAGAGTCTCGGTTATCTATCAGGCTCATCGTATTGCTGAGGGGACACGGCTGGCCGTCGGCATCCCGGCATTGGCGCATCTCTATCACGGGTTGGGCACTGCGGCTAATACCTCTACTCTTGGCGTGAATGTAGTAAACTTTTCTCTCCATTATTTCACGTCTTGGATCGAAATGCACGTGTTGGGTGCTTTTGCTATACATCAGAGACCCGCATTTTACGACGCCTACACCTTCCCGTGACTTATGCAATTGGTGGATGCTTCTGCCCCTGACCCGACTCAATTTGGGGCCATTCGGGCATTGATTGCTCCTTATGCTACTGCTGGCAGATTGGTATTTACCGACCGGGTTTTATCTTCTCCTTCAGGTCCAGTTCAGCAACTCTGGGACCAGTCAAAAGACAATGTGCCTTCTTTGAGGCCCCGGGAGGCCACGCACTTGTATACAATCAGACCAGGCTATCTGGTATTTCGTTAAGACAGTGCGGCACTTTTCATGCGGTACAACCCGGATCGCTTCGCCCGGCAGCTTGGATATGACCAGGGCGTCCCTTTCGAGGCTTTCATAGTTGCGTCGGTCCCTTCACCCGAAGCCGTTCACGATACCGCTCATCATTTCGTGAGGCTGAACACCGGTTCCCACTTCATGATCCCCGAAGCTGACCATATTCCCCGATGCGTGGGGTCGTTTATGGGCTGGTACCTTCATCGGGTCAGCCCGATTATTGCTGAGGAGAGAAGGATACTTCTTGGATATGGTGCTCCTACTCAAGTTCCGGCCGTGAGAGTTATGCTGCGACCGCACGCACCGGTCCACTTTCCTCCGAGGGATACCGGTGTTGCGCTTATTCCGGGAGAGTCGGGAGTAGACATCACTCCCACAGTTGGTATGCCATTGGGCACCCGGTCGCGGGCTAATCGGGCTCCGGTAGCAGCACCACCACCCGTAGCGTTGACAATGGTCGTGTCATCCTCAGTTGTGGCTCCAAGCGAGGGTGGTAGGGACGAGGGTGCTGAAGATGAGGTGGGTCGGCGTCGTGACAAGGCTCCACGGGGGAGGAAACGGTCGTCTTCGGCGGTCGGTTCTGGATCCAAGCGGCGGAGGAAGGTGGCTACCAACCTACTCGACTCTTTAGTAGAGTCTGAGCCCATTCTTCAGGATGAACCGTTGACCGTGCAAGAGTCGGATGCTGACTTACTTTTTCCGGGTTCAGCTGCCGAGGAAGCCGCACAATTGGCTGAGTCTATAAGACGTTCTAAAGATGAGACTCAGAACGTAAGGGTTCCGAAGAATCCCTATCCTGCCGTAATCTTTTATGAAGACCCTTCGTGGATCCGGCGGCGGTTCATCGGCCCTTTGGAGGAATGGGGCGAAAGGGCCCTTAAGCAGGCTGCTTCGGAGGATGCTGCGGACGCGCTTTCATTGTGGACTGGCGGCCACGAGTCCACCCTTGAATCTCGGCGGGCACACCTCCTTGAGAAGGAGCATCGGCTTGAAGAAGCCATATTGAAAGCTTCCTTACGCATTGGTATGCTCCTGCATTTCTTTGTAATACTTCATATTGCCTGCACTTGTATACATGTATTCTTATTCTCGTGTGAATTGTGCAGAGACTTCGGCGATGGGGGAGGTTCCTACGGGCTTGCTGACGGTAGAGCCTGTTGCCACCCCTGATGAAACATTGCTCGATGCGGAGGGGGTTGACGACGCTATTCCTCTCGCGATAGAGCCTCCTGTGGTGGTTCTTGATCCTGGAGCACTCGCTCCTCTGGGAGTGGCACCCTTGGTGGTTGCCGTCCCAACGGATCTTCCTGAGGGCGGCCCGGCGGCTAAGATGGAGATTGTCGAGACTACCCTCCCTTCGTTGGAACCCGCAGTGGCTGCCGCTTCTCCTTCCTCAGAGGCCGTTACACCGGCTCGTGTCCTTGGTACTATGCCTGAGGTCGCGGCGGAGGCCGTTGAAGCTGCTATCCCTCCAGCTCAGAATGGGAGGAGCATCGAAGGTAACCTTCCACATTTTAAACTAGTGATCTTTCTGTTATCTGAACTCTTTTATCTTTTCAGAACTGCACGGACTGGCGGCCTCTATTGCCGATCTGTCTCCCCGGCAGTCCTTTCAGCGTTTGCTGGAGATGGCCGCTCCACAGGCGATATCTCCTCAACGCATCGTCCTCTCGTCTGGGCAAGGTTAGAGTCGTTCACCATTTCATAGCATTGTTGTTATTTTGCAAAATGACATTGATGTTCTTTACAGTTCTGGAGGACGATGACGAGGTTGAGGTCCTCGAAGGGCCAGGGGAACTTTCAGCTCCTTCTTGCATGACTGTGGGTAAGTGAAGTCTTAATATGGTCCCACTTGTTCCTTTGCTTAAAACTTTCACTGACTGTTTACACATCTGAGCAGCCCTTCCAGTTCTTACCGCACTGGAGTCGCGCATCAATATGCCACCTGGCCCCTATGCTTTGCGAGCCTCAGAACGTTTGGCCAAGCTAAGCCATGTCTCCCTGTCATCTTTGATCGAGGAGCTTCGCGCTGGCAGCGCAATCACAGCTGAAGCATTTACTGCCGAAGCTAACGGTTCTCTTCCTTTTCTTGCCACCTACCATAGCGAGGCGGTGGTGCAAGTCTGGGTTGAGTTCTGTCGGCAGGTGGAGGCTTGCTTGCACGTACTTGAGTGTTCCCGCCTTTCTTCGGAGGCTGTGGCTGCAAAGGCGGGCTTGCGGGGTCTGATAGAGCGGTGCGCGGCGAACATGGTGTCGTGCGAGAAGAGGCTCGGCCGCAAATTCTCGGAGAGGGAGCTGACCTCTAAGGCGCTGAATGAGCTCCAAGCCAACCTTACAGCCAAAGCCAACAAAGTGTATGAACTCTGGCGAGTACTTCAAGAGTCTATCAAAGAGGTGGTGGCCCTCGACAAAGATACCGTGTTCACTCGCGAAAGGGTTGAGGCTTACAAGGCTACCGAGAAAGAGCTTGAAGGCCGGCTTGCCTCGTATCCAGCCCAGCAAGCTCAGGCGGAAGCCCATCTTTTGGCGATATTGAACCACGAAGGCGAGGCCCAACAGAAGAGGGATGAGCTGATCACTCTGCTAAATCGCCCGCCGGCCTGAAGACTTGTATATCCCTTTTTTTTCTTTTTGTACATACTCCTGAATGAGAGTATATTTTTTTTGTTCTTTCACAAATTGTACTTTGTATCCATTTTGGTTCATCAATAAAAGACATATTTTTCTTCTCGATGGCGTGTCCCTTTTTATTGAATGTATTCTGCGGATAGTTTATCTTGATCTCTTTGCAGGACAACGATGGCTTAGGATTCAGGGTTAAGATCTGCCTCCTAAGACTTTTCAACTTTATGAGCCGTGAGGGTCTCATAAAGAGTTTTTCTCCCTACAGGTCGAAGGGATCCCATAGGTGTAATTTCTCCTTAAGAATCGTGAGGATTCCTAAGCTTGTTTTCCCTTGAAATTCGTAAGGATCTTACAAGAGAATTTGCTTCCTTACGGGTCGTGAGGACCTGCAAGTGCTGGGTGAAGTTGCCCTTATCCGTATTTCACGGGATCAAGGGTTGCGCTGGATGCTTCCCATGGGTTCACTGCCGTGTTTGGCGAGGACTAGGCTCCGCTCTAGATGTTTTCCGGGGTACCGTAGTTTAAAGACATCACGGTCGAGGTTAAGGACATTATAGTCCGTGGATTTAAGGACTCCACCGTCTGTTGCTAGTTTTAAGACATTACGGTCGAGGTTAAGGACATCATAGTCCGTGGATTTAGGGACTCCACATTCCGTTGTTAGTTTTAAGACATCACGGTCGAGGTTAAGGACATCATAGTCCGTCGATTTAAGGACTCCACAGTCCGATGTTAGTTTTAAGACATCACGGTCGAGGTTAAGGACATCGTAGTTCGTCGATTTAAGGACTCCACAGTCCGATGTTAGTTTTAAGACATCACGGTCGAGATTAAGGACATCGTAATCCGTGGATTTAAGGACTCCACGGTCCAATGTTAGTTTTAAGACATCACGGTCGAGGTTAAGGACATCATAGTCCGTGAGTTTAAGGACCTCACAGTCCATGAAATGTGTGGTTGCCGGGACCCGTCACCTCTCTGAAGACGTTGAGGAATTACAACGACAAATATCAAAGGGATGACGAGATGTACCCTTGAACCAAGGTGAAATTGGTTTAAAATCATTACGGTTGATTGTTAGTTTTAATACATCACGGTCGAGATTAAGGACATCATAGTCCGTGGATTTAAGGACTCCACAGTCCGATGTTAGTTTTAAAACATCACGGTCGAGGTTAAGGACATCATAGTCCGTTGTTTCAAGGACCCCACAGTCCAATGTTTGCTCTGGATGCTTCACACGGGTTCACTGCCATGTTCTGCGAGGACCAGGCTCCGCTTTGGATGCTTCACACGGGTTCACTGCCGTGCTCTGCGAGGACCAGGATCCGCTCTGGATGTTTTCCACGGGGTCAGAAGTGACATAATCCGTGTTCACGTAGCCAGGAATTTTTCTCTGGATGCTTCACACGGGTTCACTGCCGTGCTCGGCGAGGACCAGGCTCCGCTCTGGATGCTTCATATGGGTTCACTGCCGTGCTCTGTGAGGACCAGGATCCGCTCTGGACGTTTTCCATGGGGTCAGAAGTGACATAAGCCGTGTTTCACGTAGCCAGGAATTTTGCTCTGGATGCTTCACAAGGGTTCACTGTCGTGCTCGGCGAGGACCAGGCTCCGCTCTGGATGCTTCACACGGGTTCACTGCCGTGCTCTGCGAGGACCAGGATCCGCTCTGGACGTTTTCCACGGGGTCAGAAGTGACATAATCTGCGTTCCACGTAGCCAGGAATTTTGCTCTAGATACTTCCCACGGGTTCACTGCCGTGTTTGGCGAGGACTAGTCTCCGCTCTGGATGCTTCACACGGGTTCACTGCCGTGCTCTGCGAGGACCAGGATCCGCTCTGGACATTTTCCACGGGGTCAGAAGTGACGTTATCCGCATTCCACGTGACCAGGAATTTTGCTCTAGATGCTTCCCACGGGTTCACTGCCGTGTTCGGCGAGGACTAGGCTCCACTCTGGATGCTTCACACGGGTTCACTGTCGTGCTCTGCGAGGACCAGGATCCGCTCTAGACGTTTTCCACGGGGTCAGAAGTGACATAATCCGCGTTCCACGTAGCCAGGAATTTTGCTCTAGATGCTTCCTACGGGTTCACTACCGTGTTTGGCGAGGACTGGGCTCCGCTCTGGATGCTTCACACGGGTTCACTGCCATGCTCTGCGAGGACCAGGATCCGCTCTGGACGTTTTCTATGGGGTCAGAAGTGACGTTATCCGCGTTCCACATGACCAGAAATTTTGCTCTAGATGCTTCCCATGGGTTCACTGTCGTGTTGGCGAGGACTAGGCTCCGCTCTGGATGCTTCACACGGGTTCACTGCCGTGCTCTGCGAAGACCAGGATCCGCTCTAGACGTTTTCCACGGGGTCAGAAGTGACGTTATCCGCGTTCCATGAGATCAGGAAATTTGTTGATTATATCCGCATTTCACGGGGTTGGGATTTGACTCTCGGTCATCTGTACACCGACGAGCCATAGAACTGGGAGTTGCCGCTGTTCCGCTTTGCCTGATGTTGTGTCTTTTGTAATGAGACGAATGTTGAGATGCTTTCCAGGCTATCTGAGAACCGTCGAGGTTTAGTTTCTTCTTCTGATGAAACCTGGGGAGGAGGAGTGTGATTCCTTCTTTGATTGCGCCCCTGGATTGTATACAGGGATTGATGTAATATCACCTGTAAGGCATAAATTTTATTTTTATTTTTATTTTATTTCTTTCCGCGATGCTCTATCATTTCAGCTTTTTATATCGCGAAGGTCGCGATTGCCCAATCATTTCGGCTATTTTTCACGGTGCCCAATCATTTCGGCTATATTTTTTTTTACTCGCTGCTTTTTATTGCGAGTTGCTCAATCATTTTGGCTATTTTGCATGCATACTTTTTTTTACTTGCTACTTCTGCTGCAAGTTGCCCCATCATTTCGGCTATTTCGTATGTATGTGTGGCTTGCTAGCTTTCCTCTGCAAGCCTGGGATTAAACACCGATTTCGGCATCAGCACCGCTACAACTGGGATATTGCCAGGAGCGAATCATCATTTGCCTCTGTCGATGTCGAACAAAGGTGGCTTAGTAAACAGGGTTGGAGTCCTGTCGACTAAGGCTCTTGACTTTATGAGCTGTAAGGGTCTCATAAAAGTATTTCTCCCATCGAGTCGTGAGGATCTCGTAGGTATGTTTTCTCCTTAGGAGTCGTGAGGATTCCCAAGTGTATGATCTCTTGTAAGTCGTAAGGATCTTACCAGAGTGTTTTCTCCTTATAAGTCGAGAGGACTTACAAGGGTTGCTCACCATGCGAACATATCCCTAGTCACGGATGGGACTTGGTTAGGGAAATGTTTATTCGCGCCCGTGGATTGTATACAAGCGTCAGTGTTGCACCGCTTGTAGGGCAGTATCGGAGGTTGTGGGGGTTGCTTAAGAACAGGTTCAGGTCTTTGTAGCTTAAGACTTTCAAATCTTATGAGCCGTGAAGGTCTCATAAGAGGATTCTCCTTACAAGTCGTGAGGATCTCGCAAGTGTAATTTCTCCTTAGGAATCATGGGGATCCCTTAGTGTGTTGCTCCCTTGTGAGTCGTAAGGATCTCACGCGGGTGATTTCTCCTCACAAGGTCGAGAGGACCTTGCAAGTGTCTTTTAACGAGGTTGCGCCCTTTCAGGTTTTCACAAACACTCGCCGGTAGCCCTGCTGTTTTTACTCACGGAGCCCTTTCGGGTTTTCATCCGTGCCCACCTTGCTTATGGACATACCGTTTTTTTTTGTTTTTTCTTATTCTTTCTCTCTCTTTTTTTTGAACGAGGTTGCGCCCTTTCGGGTTTTCATAAGACTCGCCGGTAGCCCTGCTGTTTTTACTCACGGAGCCCTTTCGGGTTTTCATCCGTGCCCATTTTGTTTATGGACATACAGTTTTCTCTTTTTTTTTATTCTTTTTTTTTATCAGCTTTGGGATGCTGCGTCCACCGTAGTTTATCGACATTTCGGTCAACAGCTAGTTTTAGGACATAGGGGTCCGTAGCTAGTTTAAGGGCGTTTCGGTCCATTGTTAGTGTAAGGACATTTCGGTCCGTCATTAGTTTAAGGACGTTTCGGTCCGCTGTAAAGGAAGCCGGTTACTACTTGTAGAGTTTGGGCTTAGGAAGATAGCGAGCGGACATAGTCATCGTCATCTATCATTGACATAGGCCGTGACTCGTCAAGCGTAGTACTTCTTCAGGAAGCAACCGTTTATTGGCCTGAAAGGTCTTTCACCATGCATGTCCATGAGTAGATAGGCTCCACCCTGGTAGACCTTGTCTATGATGTACGGACCTTCATAGTTCGGCTCGAATTTTCCCCGCTTGGCACGATTGGGGATCATAGGTCTTTTGACCACTAGTACGAGTTCGCCTTGGCGGAATGTCCTTGGCCTGGTCAATCTTTCATATGAGCGCATCATCTTTGCTTTATAAGCTTCCAGATTTTGCTGCTCCAGGAGCCGGGTTTCATCAAGGGCATCGAGCTCCTCAAGCCGAAGGTGAGCGTTATCTTCGTCTGTTAGCTCATAATGGACTGCCATTCGTAGAGAAGGTAACTCTATCTCGATGGGGAGTACCGCTTCTGCACCGAATACCAACACGTACGGCGTTGTGTTCATGGCTGTATTGAACGCAGTTCGATATGCCCAGAGAGCTTCATGTAGTCTCTCATGCCAGTCCTTTTTTATTTCGGGACACCGTCTTCTTCACGATCTTTGTCAGGGTCTTATTGAAAGCTTCAGCTAGACCGTTAGCTCGGGGATTATAAACTGAGGAGTATCTCCAATCTATGTTGTGCTGTTATGCGAAGCGGCTAATCTTGTGGCTTCTGTAGGCTGGCCCGTTATCGGAGATGATCCGCCTCGGAGTTCCAAACCGATAAATAACGTGCGTCTTGAAGAAGTGGAGGATATTCTCCGTCTTCACTTCCCTCAGCGGTACTGCTTCTGCCCATTTGGAGAAGTAATCAGTTGTCGCCAAAGAAACGATGTCCTCTGGACAATGCCGGTTCGATAGGGCCGATTATGTCAGTCCCCCGTATTTCGAAAGGCCAGCTAGCCATCGTTTGATATAGTGGATTTGGATGTTGATGGATAAACCCCCTATGAATCTGGCACGAGTGGCATTGCTTTGCATACTCAAGGCAGTCCTGGATCATCGTGGGCCAATAATAACCCATCCGTTTGATCTTCAACTTCATCTTCGGGCCTGCTTGGTGAGATCCGCAGAGCCCGTCGTGAACTTCTTGGACGACTCTTTTCGCCTCTTCAGGTCCCAGGCATTTCAACCACAGAGAATCAAACGACCTCTTGTACAGAGTATCATTGACGAAGGCGAAAGATAGGGCTCGCTTCATGAGCTGATGTGTTGAGGACGCATCTTCAGGCGTTCGACGGGATTTGAAGTAGTCTATAAAGACTTCTCTCCAATCCTCAACCATTTCTTGGTCTTTTATTTACAGGGCCGTCTACTCAGTCGCTTCCTTTTCCTCGGATGATTCCGGAGATATTTCCGCCGATGCGAGGACCCGACGGCTTTGCACAACGATCCTCACGTCATCGAGGTTCTCGTTGGCCAGTTCTTTAGCGAGCTTAGCTAGTGCATCCGCTTTGCTATTTTCTGCACGCGGTATGCTTTCCAGCATATAGGAGGGAATTTGAGTCAGCAGTTGCTGTACTCTCTCGCCATACATCACCAGCTCTGGCTTGCACGTCTGGTAGTCGCCGTTTACTTGACTAACGACCAATTGGGAGTCTCCGTATATGAGGAGGTTTTCAATTCCCATGTCGATGGCGATCTCGAGGCCAGCTATCAAAGCTTCGTATTCAGCTTCATTGTTCGTCCTCGGCTCTGTCAAGGAAAAGGCGAATCGCATTATCCCTCCTTGTGGGGTCACGAAGATAAGGCCTACCCCTGATTTGATTATAGGCGCATTCTGTTTGCGCTTCTTCATGGAAGACGCTCCATCAAAATAAAGTTCCCACCGGATACCACCACCGTCGATCGCATCAAACGCATGTTCGTCTGGCAGTTCGCAATTCAAGGGGGAGTCGGCCGGTATCGAATGCTCAGCGAGGAAGTCGGCGATGGCCTGACCTTTCACTGCCTTAAGAGGCTGATAGGTTATTGAGAACTCCATCAAGAGCAGGGCCTATTTAGCGAGTCGCCCCGTCAATATGGCTTTTGACATCAAATATTTGAGAGGATCCACCTTCGATATGAGACGGACTTCATGCGCCAACGCATAGTTCTTGAGCTTCGTTATCGCGAAGATCAATACCAGGCAGTGTTTTTCGATGGGAGAACAGTTGCTTTCTGCCCCCAGGAGAACTCGGTTTAAGTAGTAGAGAGCTCTTTCTTTCCCTTGGTCATTCTCTTGTGCCCATAATGCGCCTAAGGAACCTTCAAAGGCTGTTGTATAAAGAATAAGGGGCTTTCCCTTGACCGGAGCGGCCAACACTGGCGAGTTCTGCAGGTACTGCTTGATTTCGTCCAGCGCGCCTTGGCATTTGTGATCCCAGAAGAAAGGGGTCCCTTTCTTCATCAAGTGACTATATGGGCGGCACTTGCCAAAGATATTGGCTATAAATCGTCGGATATACGCGAGCTTTCCTTGGAGAGACCGCAATTGTTTGAGAGTCCTTGGCGGGGGCATCTCCATGATCACCTTGATCTTTAACGGATCTATCTCGATATCTCGGTATCGGACAATGAATCCTAGGAATTTGCCCGAGGAGACACCGAATGCGCATTTGAGGGGGTTCATTTTCAAGTTGTATTTTCAGAGGCGTTAAAATACGACCTTCAGATGCTCCAGATGTTCCTCGTATGATTTGCTTTTAACCACGAGGTCGTCAATATAGCATTCGACAATTTCATGTATAAGGTCGTCGAAGATCTTCGTCATGGCCCTCTGATAGGTGGCACCGGCGTTCTCTAGACCGAAAGGCATCGCCTTGTAGCAAAATATACCCAAAGGGGTCCGGAAAGCGGTGTGCTTCTGGTCCTCAGGATGCATTTTTATCTGATTATAACCTGATGAGCCATCCATGAAGGAGAAGACTTCGTGAGTGAACGTGTTATCTATCATTAGCTCAGTGACTGGCACTGGGAAGTCGTCTTTCGGGCAGGCTTTATTGAGATCCCGAAAGTCTACGCAGATGCGCACTATCCCATTTTTCTTCATCACCGGGACGATGTTGGCGATCCAGTCAGGATACTGAACCTCTTGGAAGAAGCCAGAGTCGATCAGCTTCTTGACCTCGGTATTGATACTCATCTCAAGCTCGAACCGCATTCTCCTCGGTGCTTGTTTGATTGGCTTAACGTCCGGGGATATTGCCAACTTGTGGACAGCAATCTCTGAATCTAATCCTGGCATTTCGGAATAGTTCCATGCGAAGCAATCTCTATGCTGCATAAGCATGTCTTTTAGCGCGGCCACCCATTCTTCAGATAGCAGCTCACTGACGAATGTCGGTCGCGGGTCATGTGCCGTCCCCAAATCAATTTTCTTGAGGTTATCTGCAATGGTATGTATTCTATCTTCTAGCTTTTTTGGCGCCGGTGGAAATTCTGAGATCACCTTGTCATCATTGTTTTCGAAGCACCAGGGGAGGTCATCCATATTCTCGGGTTCTTCTTTTGATATCGTTATCATATGAAAAGTACGAGCTCGCTTCCAAGACCGATGTTGATTTGGTTCTATTCTCGCTGTATGCGCGGCTTTTGGTTCATGCTTCTGCGGCGGTGTTACCTTCCAACTGCTGGATAGAGCGAATTTGCCAAGCTGATATTGATCTTCGACCCAGTTCTTGAAAGTGAAGCAGTCTTCGAGAGGATGTCCTATTGCTCGGTGATAAGAGCAATAGTCTGGGTGAGAGACCTCGTTGGCTTGCTCGGGGTGTTTAGACTCCGGAAGTGTAATCATTTGATATTTTATAGCAAGGTCAAGTATCTTCTTTGTCTTGTCTTGAGGAAAAGAGTATGCTCGACTCATCTTCTTCATAAGGGACAAATCCGGACCGCTCGATTCATGATCGTGTGACTTCTTGGTTACGCTTTGCCGCTGTCGAACGCCTTTTCCGCTCTTTGACTTGTCTCTACCTCTGCGTCAAGCTTTTTGTACAACAGGTTGACAGGGAGGAGCATTTTCATCTTTCGCAGCTTGTTGAAGAAGGCGTTGCGTCTTGGCTTTCTCGTAGATGGCCATTTCGCGATTATGGTCGTCTCGAACCTTTTGACCCGCTTCCCTAATAAGCTTGTCCATTCGTTCTTTAAATGACAGACTCGGCATTTTCACGTCGGGGGCTCTTTCTGGTTCAGGGTTAGCATTCTCCCATTGAGCATCTCATTCTTCATCAAAGTCATGTACGACATAGCAGTCGCGGAGTAGCTCCCGTTTCTTGGACCGAACATATTCAAGCCCGATCGCTTCCATTCTCCCCTTGGGCAACTTGCGCTGAGTTTCGGGAACGTTCCAGATCCTGTCATAGAACTTAGCTTTTCGAGCGGTCTGTTTGAAGGGTATCCCTTAGCGCTTCAACAGCCTTCTCAAGCCTTCTGTATAATATCTAGGCAGACGGATGGGCTGGAACCTGTCAAGTGTAGAATCCGCGCCGTGCCAGATTTCTTTCTCCACTTTGGTTTCCCCAGAGCGGTAGAATAGGATCGCATTTTCGCCTTCTCGCCTGGGAGGGACATAGAACGTCTGTGGCTCTTCCACACTGTAGGTATCAAGCGCGTATAGTTCTTTATGATGTTTGGGTCGAACCATGGCAACTTGCAAACTTTGCTCTTCATCAGCGAATGTTTGTATTGAAGGCCGAATGGAGAATATAGCATGGACCTCATCTTCCGAGTCACTGCCAAAGATCAACATGGGAGCGGACGGTCCTGGCTTGTTGTACTGGGGCGGGCCTGGATAAACTATCTCTTCCTCTTCCTCAGTATCACTCCCGAAGACAGGAATGGTGATGATAGCTTTGTTTTCCGGCTTGCGACATCTCTCTGTGTTCTCGAAATCTGGCAAAAAGTATTTTGCATCTTCGTACTTACGGACTTCGTTCACGGAGAATGGGTTTAGCTCTCCCGTTACGGTATACTCGAGACCGTCCTTAAAGTATTTCATACACTGATGTTGTGTAGAAAGGATGATGTTGTACTCGTGTAACCAAGGTCGGCCGAGCAAAGCATTATAGCATGTCTTGGCGTCAATGACATGAAATTTAATATCTGTGACAAGTAACCCAAATCGTAATGTCAATATCACAAACCCGAGAGTCCGCGATGACTGGGAGTCAAAACCAGAGATGGTGATTTTATCACGAGCGAGATGCTGGATGCTCATACAGATTTCCTTCAACACTCGCACGTTGAGAAGATTGACGGAACACCCATTGTCGACTAGGATTTTACCTATCTTTATATCGTGGCAGTACCCTGAGACATATAGGGGACAGTTGTGCTCGCACGTCCCAAGGAGGAGGTCTTCGTCGCCGAAGGTGATATCGGCTGTGTGTACTTCCTCCAGCTCGTCCTTCATCTTTTCTTCGGCGAGAAAAGCTTGGAATTGCTCTGGCTCTTGTAGCGCCCTGATCAGTGAATCTCTCGCTTCTTTGGATAGAAGAAGGGCGTCGAGAATACTGAGCTGTGAGGGTAACTTCTTCAAGTGCGCCAGACCGTTATAGTCCACCTTACTTTTCTTTGGCGGGTCCTTGGCGGTCAGCTCTTTCATGACTTAGTCATCTAGGGCGATATCTTCAGAGACCTTCTCTTTTCCCTTATCTTTTCTTTTTGCGGGTCCGAGATTCTTTTCGGGCAGCGTACGATTACGCAGCTGGATATTTTCACAAGTCTTCGGTTCTTCCTCTTTTCCCGAGGTGGATTCTTTGAAAAGAGGGCAAACATTCATCTCTTCGTCGGAGTCACTTCCGAAAGTGGGGACTTGCGATCCCCCAGCGTTGACCATGCAACAGTTGTCGGCGGTCCTTCTAAGCTCCTCAGTCGTGCTTCTTCGCTCCCGACGAGTTTTGCGTTTCATCCGCTTAAAATATTGCCGGTGAACAACATATCCTTGCCACCATCTTTTAAAAGCGTCGCACTCTTCGGTAGGGTGCGAAATCTTTCGATGATATAAGCAGTAGGTAGGATGTGTTTCCGCTTTATTAGTAGCGTTTCCTTCGGGAGGTGGCAGCTTCATTCCCATTGATATGGCCTTGGCGAACCTTTTCCTTGTCTTGAACTTGTTTTTATCCGTGACGGATGTTCCTTGATTTGGCGGGAGTGTCTCGACTCTTTCGTTTAGTCGCCGGTGTTTGGCTCTTTCAAATATGTCCATCTCACGCTCCCGATTGGTTTTACTTTTCAGATGAATCTCATTCAGGAAGGCGTCGATCATTTCGTCTGACGGCCATAGAAGTTCTGGCTCGGGACCTGCCTCCAGTCTCTCTATGCAGGGAGCTTCTTTATTGTCTAGCGATGAATGAGAGATCACATGGAAGCTTGCTATGTAATCCTCAGATCTATCCGACGATCCTTCTCCATCATCTTCACCCTCAAGGACATGGCTGAGGAACTCTTGGAGCGTGATTGAAGTCCGCGCCTTCTGGTTATACTCTTCCAGCGAGTCAATTTGTTTTTATAGGTCCGTGCGCTCGTTGCCAGGCTTCACGGGCTTTTTGGATCTCTTCTTCTTTTTCGAAGATTTCGACGGCTGGGTGTGAGCACTTTGGCTATCACCACCAATCTTTGGAGTTGGGCGTGGCTTCAGCATCCCTTCGATGATCTGGGGTTCCAGCGGGTTCTTCCACCTTATCGCCGGGCATGTCTGGAGATCATTCAACATCCTTTTGGTTTTGGCCGAAAGAACGACCTCCCATGGGGCTTCTTCAACAAAAGAGCACGTTTCTCTCGGTGTGTCTGTCTTCTTAGGAGTGTGCGGTTGTGGTGGGTTTACTTTCCACTTCTCAAACAGCGCAAACTTGCCTTGTAGGTACTGATCCTCGATCCATCCCTTAAATACGAAGCAATCCTCGATTGGATGGCTTACCGTTTGGTGGTAAGAGAAATAATTAGGATTATTCACTTCGCTGGGTTGCGGTGGTCGCCTTGGATTTGGCAAGTTGATAAGCCTGTTGCGCACCGCCAGCTCGAACAGCCTCTTCGTTTTGTCCCGTGGGAATGAGTAAGGACGCTTCATTTTCTCATTGTAATAGCACCGTCTCTCTTCCAACTGATCCGTTAGTTTTGGAGCACTGGGCTGTTGTTGGGTGTTCGCAACGAAGGTCGCCTTCCCTTTACCCTTGTCGTTCCGCGGTTCCGGCTTCGGAGGAGACGGTCTGTGACCCATTTGATCCATCTGGGCTAGCTTATCGATTAAAGCCTGGAACGTGGTCGGTTTAAAGAACATCATGAACTGTGAAATAGTTGCATGAGGGTCTAGGGTGCCCGCGAACATGCCCACCGCTGGTGCTTCTTCGATGCGCTGTTCGCACTTCGACCACAAATTTCGCCATCGAATTGCGTATTGAACCCAAGTTTCGCCTGGCTTCACCCTTGCATTGATCAACGCCGTTATTGGGGTGCGTTCGCTGGCACTCGCGAATCGCTGGGTGAATAACAACTCCATCTCTGCGAAAGTTTTGACGGAGTCGTTTGGAAGCTCGGAGTACCACTCAAATGCAGTCTCCGACAAGCTGCCGACGAATTGACGGAGCAAAGGCTTATCATCGCCCCCGGTGTTGCCGCACAGAGCTCTGAACTGGGCGACATGCTGGTGGGGATTGCCTGTCCCCTTGTATACATGGAATTTGGGTATCATGTATCCCGGCGGGTACTTTATCTGATCATACCAGCCTGGATACGGTCGCCCGGTTTTGACAACTTGGCCGGCTGCTTCATTTACCTGGTGAACTCTTATTTGCTGGGCAATATAGTCATCCAGGGTGGCTTTAGAGATTGTTTCCTCTTTGACTGTTGAAAGAGCCGGAGGTGGATTTGACGTTTCTCCTCTGTCGTCTTCGAGGATAATCGGAGGATCTTTGGCTGGAGGGTCCTGCTGGATCATCATACCCACCATGCCTTGGAACAGAAGAGCCATTTGCTTTATATTGGCCGCTTGTTCCGCAGCCTCTTTGTCCTTCTTTACGAGGATTCTCCGAAAGAATTCAGCATCAGTCTTATGTTCGTGACATTGTTCTGATGACGCCTCCGGGCTTTCTTTTGGCCCGGTGAGTGCGGCCATGGCAGTCAGCATCGCCTGAAACTTCTGCTGCTGCTGTTCCTGAGCTCTTGTGATGGATCGGGTGAGTGGTCTGTGGCCCGTAGAAGCACGGCTATCTTCCTTCCCGGATGCCATGTAAATAGTATGGACCACCATGCCCCCAGACTTAGGGCATTTGGGCTCAGTGCCTTTGACTTTTGTCGCAGGCACGGGGATTTTCTCCGGCCTTCTCTTCTTATGAACGGTCGAAGTTGAAGAGGTCATCACAGTGGGCACCCAGATAGCTTCCCGTGGTTTGGCAGGATGGCTTTCTTCTTGTTGAACCTTCGCCCTTTTCTGTCGGCGAGGGTAATCTCGATCAACCACTGAGTTTCGGACCTGCCGCCAGACTTTGTAGATCTTGGAGGACAGCCGCTGAGGGGACCGTTCTGGCTTTGTTTCCGCAATATTCTCCACCGGAGGAGGAGATCTTTTCGGTACGGTGGTAGGAGAATTCTTACACACCTTATTCAGCAGCTCAAAGCTGTTCCCGGTTGGAACAGCAGCATTAATTTCCGCCGTCGGGGCTGGTGGAGTTAGCCCAGAAGGGGAGTTGCCTCCGGCCTTCCTCACTCGGCGCCAGTGGCGACGTCGAGCGTGTCGAGCTGATGGAGTCGGAAGGATAAATTGTTGGAGATAGTGCCCTCATAGTCAATTATTGGATCGCAGGTACGTGATTGCAATGATGGCGGAGGACCTATACCAGTAGGACAGTCTTACTCGAGATGATAGTATACTATTTGGTTTGCCTTTATCAATCGTGTACATGTTCAGGTGACTGATTACATGTTACACTTTGATAGAGCCCTTAGGATCTTGCTTTACAACCAACTGTATGATGGCGATCATATACGTGAGAGTTGGGTAGTTTATATGCATATCCTTAATTATGGTCCCTAGTCGTGGGAGTTTCGAGACAGGGCATCGATACTCCGGAGTAGACTAGTGTATACAGTCGAGACCCCGACGAGGGGCGGTGGCCGGTCTCGCAAGCCACTGGTATCAGTTGGATCACCTAAGATGTATACAGGTGCTCATTGGGTTATGAGTACACCGGACAGGACTCGCCGGGAATCTGCTAGTTGGTATTATACATATCGTCAGATAGCAGTTCCCTGGTGACATGTGTACAGGTTAGTTCATCGACCTGAGGTCATCATTTGTCTCGTGTGAGTTCCCACTGCGCTTTGATTTCTACCCTACCACGGCTCAAAGGAGTCGTGCAAACAGGTAGTTTTTGGGTACAGTCCCGAGCCATATGGAGGCACGTGAGCGGATCGGCAGGGGATTCGTCTCTCCCGGTATTAGGGGCGAGATCGTGCTGTGTCTAGGAGAGCCATTACACATAGCCCACGGCTGTGGCAGGAGATTTACTGGTAGGTACTCCAATAGTATCTCAGGGTGTTATTGGGCTACACTCCGACACGACTTATACTGCTATTGGGGGTCTGACGTTACTAGCCCCTTAGGCAGATATGCGATGCTCATAAACGAATGGACCAGACTGTATATACATTGTCACTGTTAGGCTCAGTAGGGTTTCCAGATGAGTTCGCTCATCGGCATCCCTTGAGGTCAGTCCATGGGCAGCCGTTACGCATTGCTAGTGCCGCTGACGGTTTGTGGTTAAACCCACTGCCAGGGTACTGACGAGTCATTAGAGTTCCCCACAGACAGTTTCCCAAGTTCGGACGAAACGTTGTAGAGGCCGTATGGTTTTATGGCAGGGTTCGGAAAATGCATGTGCGTTTACGCACGTGTCGGTTTTCGGACAGACGATACTGGTCGGCTTTGGTTTAAACCGGATTCGAGTATTGTATTGAGTAGATATAATATCTTTGTCTCGGTTGCATTTGTATTCGGTCTTAATACAAATACGGGTATATTTATACTGTTACGGGGTTATCCTGAAATTCGTTTCGGGATCACTTTTGGAAGTTGTCAGTTTCCAGTTTTCTATCAGCCGTCTTTTAACATTCGGTTAAAGACGGATTTATCTTTTCTTGAGATGAGTGTGGAAGTTTCTAGAAGCATCTAGATAAGGTGACTAGGTTAAATGGTGTTGTATTTTCATTGGTTGCTTTTGGTGTGTTCACACTTTGTGTTCACACTTGAGATATTTGTTTGTGTTCACACATGATATTTTCTTGTGGTCACCCCCCCTCTCCTACACTCACCCTTCTCCTCCCTATATATGGCCGGCCGTCTCCTCTCTCACTCTCACTTGAGTTTTCATCTGGTAAAAAGATTATGATAGATTTTGGGGTGTATGGAATTTCACAGCTCATTTCATTCCATCACCCGATTCCCATGGTAACTTCATTAACCGTTCGTCCATAGCTTTGGACGGAACGAGACAAAGTCTTCCACTCATTCTCTACATCAATATTGGTCGTCTCTTTTAGCAAACTTAACGACCGAGTTGCCTCGAGTCAGAGGCGGGAGCCCGTTTAAAGAATCGTTGACGTGGTGCCACCTGGACGAGCAGATCGGAGATCGACGAGATCGGAGCAGCCGCAACAGAGCGTGGGATGATGGTTGAAGAACGAAGGAGTCAGATCGTTCGGCATAACCTTTCTACACTCTTTACAGTTTGTTAGTTTAGGAATAATGGCAGATCCGGGTTAAAGTATACGATAGCGCCAGTTAAAAAGTTTTTGTTCCGCATTTGGCGTCTGTAGACGGCCGGGGCGCTACCGTAGACTTACAGTGGTTTCAGAGCCTCACCATTTTGCTTTACTAATTTGTGCTAACGCGTTTAAAATATCGATCGAACCGGATATCGAAAAACACAATTTTCAAGCTTCACAGTTTCTGTCGATTTTAAATGCGGTCCTAAAATTATTCTACATATCACAGAAAGTTGTGCAGGGTTTTAGAAGCACACCGACCAAATTTGAGCACGTGATTCCACCAAACTGCCGCGGAATCGCGGCCAAACCCATGGTTTGGCCCCGCATCCGCGGCCGTTCTATTGAATCAGTGCACCAAATTTGCACAGTGTCTTCTCTGTTGGAATTTGGGGTTTTTGGTATATATCTTTTGGGCCCAGATTTTGTTACTGTTCACCAGTTGTTCGTGGGGCCCACTTCGTGATATTTAGTCGATCGAAATTTAAACATGTTATTTTACAGTGCTTACATTATATCTCCGACCGGGAATGTCATTTGATCGGTAAACCGCGTCTGATTGCTATAGTTCTTTTAGACGGATTTGCGAACGTGACATTCGCGTTGATGTTCTGTGTTGTGCTGTGATGTTGCGGATTTGTCGTGGTGGATAGCAGTGTGCAATGGTAGTGCGGTTTGGATTTATTTGTACATTTGATATTGCGGGGTGAGCGTCCAACATGTGGACTGCCGTAACTGCCTGTTGTATAATATTCTTTTGGGGCACGACCAGGTTGCGGTCGATGTACCTGTTGTACTATTTTTCATTACTGTACTAGGTTTTGCCCCGCGACGGAGTGCACGGATAGCCGGGTTCTGGAGGGCAACGGGTCCGCATCTCATGGCTTTGAGAGGCAGAGGGGCCTCACTCTAGAATTGGCAGACTATTCGCCGCACTCGTAAGGGGGTACAAGTTGACCCAAGGAGGGGTGCCCAAAATTACCGGATTCCGTGAAGTGCTGGGTGGTCCATTCACTATGCTGTAGGGGGCTGCCTCGCTTCAGGTTTTGGCGGGTAACTTGCCGCACCCGTAGGGGTCTAGGTTTCATTGCACATGCTATCCACACGACAGGGGAACGTCGGGTTTCAGCAGCGGCTCTGTGAAACCCGGGGATCCCAGATTATCTGTATTGTTCTGTGATGCTTATTACTTTTCTATAATGTTGCATATTATCACGCCTGGAGCGATTATTGTATATTGGTATATATACTATTAGATGTTGTATATGTTTTACACCCGCGCTAGTCCAGTCCCCGCTCTGTCGTTAGTTAAATAACCTAACGGGTGATGACGGGACCCAGTGACGAATGCGGATGGCATATACGTACATTTTATTTTCGTTCTTTTCTGGTGTGATTAATTGATGGGACTGCGTTGATTCTGATCAATGCAAAGTAAAATAAACCTGTTTGCAGTTGTTGGAACAAATTTAAAAGTGTTATTGCAAAGACGTTTCCTTTTGTTATGCATAGCGGTATTCAGTGGAATATCCTGCACCTCATTCGACGGGGCAAGGGCCGATATCCCTTCACCGAGACTGACCCCTTGGGCAGAAGTTTGCGTCAGGGTAATAACTTCACTATAGTCGATTACATGTTGTTTTGCACCGCGGTATTCAGTGGAATATCCTGCACCTCATTCCATGAGGAAAGAGCCGAGATCCCTTCACCGGGAGTGACCTCTTTAGCAAAAGGTTTTCGCCACTATATTTTAAAAAGCTATCAGGTTCCTTCAGCGATATCAAGTTCACTACGTTAAAGGTTTTTCGCCAAAAACCAGCCGTAGCCCTCCGTCAGTTCTTTTGGGTATTCAGTAGTATTCAAGCTATGTATTTTGACCTAACGCCAAGGCATAGTGTTTGGTAGCTGCTGGGTATTCAATTGTTGCATAGATAGATGAGTTGGTTTGGGACAGCCGTTCTGCCATTTTGACCTAACGCCAAGGGCATGTGCGGGTGGGTTCAAATTAACAAGATAGTGATGGGTAGAACTTGGCATGTGACTTATGACATTTTGACCTAACGCCAAGGTTATAAGAGCATGGGGCAAAAATCATATCGGGAGTTTCTAAAGAAACTGAAACTTGCCAAGTATGCGCATACCTTCTGGAGTATGAGTAACGTGGATGCATTCCATCACGTTATCATGCGATGAGAGTTGGATCCCGATTCCCACTGATGAGTTGGTTTACTCTTCGGGTGATCCCGATTGATTCTTCTTTCAGATTTGGAGGAGAATTTGACAGGACAGTGGGAGGTTTCCGGATTAGATAAAGTGATAACCATTCTGATCTAGGTTAGAGTGCACGCAGAGTGTTTCTTTTCTCTCTCTCTTTGGCAGCGACCTTTGACCGACCCTAGACTATGACTCAGTGACCAAGTTGACCGAACCTTCTTAAAATACTGGCTTTTGGATTGTCTTTGTTGCATAAGTCATTGCCACTCCTTCTTTTACCCTTTGTATTTCTCAGAACACCCCGTATTACTACGGACATCCACTTCCATTGGATAGATCCATAGTCTGGTGTACTTTCTTCATTTACTGCTTTCCATAAAAGTGATCGTGAGATTGAACTTGGTTGGTAATTGTTCTTGTTATTTGTAATTTGTGAACAATGGATTTTAATGTAATAAATTAGTGATGTGATTCCTTTACTACTGTGCTTTATTTACTGATTACCATGTAATGCTAGAAGCCGAAGTGTGACTACGGCGGGATGATTCCTTGACCGTAGGAGCATGGCTGGCCTAGTCATCCCTCGTTTTCCGTATTTTGGGAAGCGGGGCGTGACATGGTTTAGTTGGTATCAGAGCCGTGTTTAGTATCAAGGGATAACATTAACTATACTGTATTACGTTAGTCTCGTTTCACTACTCTTGATTTTCATCCTTGAATCTGATCTTATCCTTTTGAATCCTCCAGTGATATGACGTCCCCGAACGACCCCTCCTCGGACTCCAGCACTCAGGACCGCACAGAAAGAATACTTAGTGCACTGACCTCTCTCGCGGAAGCTCAGGAAAGGAAGACAGATTTACTTGCTGAGGGACTCAGGGCGATTACCGCTGCAGGAGGACCCTCCGCACTCATTACCACTCCCGAGGGCGCTACCCCACCAGCTTATTATGCTAGGGCTGGTACCATATCAGACTTCCGACGGTTACATCCAGCGGCATTCACAGGGCTAGCAGAACCCCTTGAGGCTGAGCAGTGGCTGGTGAACATGGAGAACTTACTGACAGCCGCCAGGGTTCCAGAGGAAGATAGGATGGACGTGATAAAGATAAAATTGGGAGATGAAGCCCATACATGGTGGTCGGTGGAAGAAAGCAGGCTAGACGGACCGATTGAATGGAACAAGTTTAAGGAGTGCTTCCTAGATCATTATTTTCCTTCCACGGCCAAGGCAGAAATGGAGGAAAGATTTATTCTTTTGAAGCAGAATGGACGTCCAGTGGACGTTTATGCTGCAGAGTTCAACCGTCTGAGCCGTTTTGCTCCATACATGGTCGACTCAGAGGCCACCAGGGCCAGACGCTTCCTTCAGGGGTTAGATTTCGAGTTGCAGCAGTTGATTGCATCGTTGGATTTGCAGACTTTCGCACAGGTACTCAACACGGCGAGAGTTCAAGAGCAATTGATTAACAAGTTCAGGAGACCCCCAGTCGTTCCAGCACGTACTCAAGTGCCTTCTCGAGGAGCCATATCGGTTCACAGCTCTGGAACGACACAAATGAAGCGCCCGTTCGTACCACAGCATCGTCCCCAGAGACAGGGCGTAGTTCGCGGCTATTGTGGTAGAGGTGGGCATACCCAGAAGGACTGTCGCCGTGCCAAGCGACAGTGCTTGATTTGTGGATCCAGTCAGCACAAGATTAGCAGTTGCCCTGAGCGGGCAGAGATACAGGGAGGTTCTGGACCGCCACAGCAGAGGCCACAGGAGCAGAGGCAACCCTTTACAGGTCGCGGTCAGGGACAGGCTTTCACCTTGACCGCCGAGCAGGCAGAGGCGTCAGGAGACGTTGTTACAGGTACTCTACTCGTACATTCCTTGCCAGCTAGAGTACTATTTGATTCGGGAGCATCGCATTGTTTCTTGTCTGAGCATTTCACTGATACACACTCAATACCACATGAACCATTAACCAAGGGATGGGAAATACATACGGGTAACGGCATTATAATATCTAGTCGAGAATGTAGGTTATACCCGGTTGTAGTGTGTGGCAGGGAATTCTATGCGAATTTCCTTCTGATTGGGACAGGCAGTTACGACGCAATTCTCGGAATGGATTGGATGAGCACTTTCCATGCAGTTATCGATTGTCGTGCAAGGAAGGTAATCTTCCGCATTCCCAATCACCCGGAGTTTACTTTCGAGGGAGGAAGCGAATCTTTGGAGCCAGCTAAGTACAGAGCCAAGCCCAAGGAGCTGACAGCTATGGAGGTTGATAAGAGCCCAGTCCCAGAAATTGTTCGGGACTTTCTGGACGTATTTCCTGAAGATCTACCAGGTCTACCACCTCCTCGAATTTTGGAGTTCTCAATCGATTTGACTCCAGGTACAGCCCCAGTATCCAGAGCCCCATACAGAATGGCACCAGTTGAGTTGGCGGAATTGAAGAAGCAGGTTGAAGAACTATTGGAGAAGGGATTTATTCGGCCAAGCGCTTCACCGTGGGGAGCACCAGTTCTGTTAGTAAAGAAGAAGGATGGATCGCTGCGAATGTGTATAGATTATCGGGAGCTGAACAAGGTCATAATAAAGAACAAGTACCCAATCCCGTGCATTGACGACCTATTCGATCAGCTAAGTGGAGCCAAGGTATTCTCAAAGTTGGACCTCCGTTCTGGATATCATCAAATCAGAGTAGCAGCCGAGGATGTATGCAAGACGGCTTTCATGACCCGATACGGACATTACGAGTTCCTTGTGATACCGTTCGGTGTTACCAATGCCCTAGCTATATTCATGGACTTGATGAACAGGGTGTTCGCAAAGTACTTGGACACATTTGTCGTTGTGTTTATCGACGACATACTTGTCTACTTGAAGACCCGGGAAGAGCATGCTGAACATTTGCGCACGGTCCTACAAATTCTTTAGGAAGAGAAGTTGTATGCGAAGCTAAGCAAGTGTGAATTCTGGCTCGACAAGGTTCAGTTTTTAGGACATATTGTTTCGGGCGAAGGCATCTCGGTGGACCCGGCAAAGATAGAATCTGACAGAGATTGGCCAACGCTGAAGTCGGTGGCCGAGATCAGAAGCTTTCTGGGATTGGCAGGTTATTATCGGAGATTCGTCCAAGATTTCTCAAGAATCGCTGAACCATTGACGAGGCTGACACGGAAGGACGTACCGTTTACATGGACAGAGGAGTGCACTCAGGCATTTGACACACTAAAGCAGAAGTTAACCACGGCGCCTATTCTTACAGTACCAGATGATTCCAGTGGTTTGGTGATACACAGTGATGCCTCAGGGAAGGGATTAGGCTGTGTTCTAATGCAGCACGGCCGAGTGGTTGCTTACGCCTCTCGACAACTGAGAAACCACGAGAAGAACTACCCTACGCATGACTTGGAGTTGGCTGCGGTAGTCTTTGCGTTGAAGATTTGGAGGCACTGTCTATTGGGTGAGAAAGTGGAGGTGTACACTGATCACAAAAGTTTGAAGTATGTTTTCACTCAGAAGGAACTAAACATGAGGCAACGCCGATGGCTAGAGCTGATGGCAGATTATGACTTGGACCTTCAGTATCACCCGGGGAAAGTGAATGTTGTACCTGATGCGCTCAGTCGCAAGCCAACGGTCATGATGTTGACCGATCAGAGGAGCATTATTGAGGACTTCCAGAGGCTCGAGATTGAAGTCGTTACGCCGAACGCACTCAGTCAACTTTGGCAACTACAGGTGCAATCTTCCCTGGTGAATCGCATCAAGATTGCACAAGCGGATGATCCCCGATTGCAAAAGTTCAGAGAGCAAGTGGAAGCCGGACTGAGAACGGACTTGATTATACATGAAGATGGCTCTCTGAGATTCGGTAGCAGACTCTGCATACCCAAGGGGGATGTTCGAGAAGAAGTATTGGCTGAAGCACACAGTTCAGCTTATTCTGTGCATCCAGGAGGTACAAAAATGTATCAGGACCTAAAGCAGCACTTTTGGTGGAACGGAATGAAGCGGGAAATTGCGAGGTTCGTATCCAGGTGCTTGGTATGTCAGCAGGTGAAGGCGGAACATCAGAGGACAGCAGGATTGTTACAACCACTGCCGATACCAGAATGGAAGTGAGAGCACAGTACTATGGATTTCGTGACGGCCTTACCACGGAGCCCTAGGGGCAATAACGCCATTTGGGTTATCGTCGATCGCCTCATAAAAGCTGCACACTTTCTACCTTTCCGAGTGGGACAGTCGACAGAATCACTGGTAGAAAAATATATGCAAGAGATTGTACGACTTCACGGTGTTCCAGTCAGCATTGTGTCAGACCGGGACACCAGATTCTTGTCGCACTTTTGGAAGAGCTTACAGGAGAGCTTGGGTACCCGCCTTAAATTCAGCGCAGCTTATCACCGACAGACGGATGGACAATCTGAGCGTACGATTCAGACGCTCAAGGATATGTTGAGAGCCTGTATGTTGGACTTTCAGGGTTCCTGGGAGGACCATCTGCATCTAGTCGGGTTCTCTTATAACAATAGTTATCAGGCTAGTATTCAGATGGCTCCTTTTGAAGCACTATACGGGCGGAAGTGTCGATCCCCAGTATGTTGGGATGATGTGGGAGAACGAAGATTACTGGGCCCCGAACTCATTGTTCAGACAGTCGACAAGGTCCAAATGATCAGGCAGCGTATTAAGACGGCTAAGGATAGACAGAAGAGTTGGGCAGATACCAGCAGGAGGGCACTAGAATTCGAAGTCGGAGATCATGTGTTCTTGAAGATTTCCCCTACCCGTGGAGTTATCAGGTTTGGAGGCCGGGGAAAGCTCAGTCCCCGCTTTATCGGACCTTTTGAAGTGCTAGAGCGAGTAGGAGAAGTGGCCTATCGACTTGCCTTGCCTCCATCGCTAGTTGGTATGCACAATACCTTCCACGTGTCACAGTTGCGACGTTATGTTCGGGATGAGAGCCATGTCCTGGGCCACTCGGAGCTGGTTTTGGGTACCGACTTATCGTACGAGGAGCAGCCCACTACCATCCTCGGCCGCAGAGAGAAAGTGCTGAAGAATAAGGTCATTCCTTTAGTCCGGGTGTCTTGGGGCGGTCGTTCCCCAGGAGAATCCACCTGGGAGCGGGAGAAAGATATCCGTGATCGTTATCCACATCTCTTTATTTAGTACATTGTTTCCTTGTATCCTTGTTAAATTTCGATGACGAAATTTTGTTAAGGGTTGTATGATGTAAATCCCCGTTACCATCTTAATAAAAGTTTTCCTATTTTCTAAATCCCAGAGATTTCCTTTCCTTTTCCTCGTATATTTTGGTAGGAAGGTGGTTGCTTGAATTCCAATATTTAAATTTTCCCAAACCCTGAAAGTCAAGACCCAGAATTAAAACCAATTTGGAAAACCAAAACTAAAACAAGTAAAATATTTTACTTTAAACCCTCAGCCCATTTAAACTTTTCCCATTTAAAATTTACCCAGCCCGTTCTAACCTCAGCCCACACACCCAAAAATTTAAAGTTTAAAATGAAATTCCTATTTAAAACCTTCAGCCCAATGAAATAAAATAAATAAATAACCCCGGCCCACGCTTCATCTCAGCCCAGCCCGTCTCCCTTTGGCCCGCCTCCTCAACAGACCCGACCCGACCCGCTACTATTCCCTTCCCTCTCCAACGGCTCTCCTTCTTTCCCGCTCACCCCCTTCAATCCGTGACCCGCCTCCTTCGCCGCAGCTCGCGCCCTTGCCCTCGCAGTGTCGTTGCCCCGTCGCTTCCTATCACACCCTCACCTCTCTTCTCTTTCATTTTCGAAATCCCTAACTCTCTCCATCCACCAAAAACTCACCGAGCACCCAACTTCCCTCGAACCCACTGCACCCTCGACGCCGGCAATCACCCATCTCTTCATCGACCCCACTATTCTCCCTCGCTCACTTCTCTCCACAAACTAAGCTCCCTACACTACCCTTCGCCTCCAGCCCTCCATCAACTCAACCCCCTGCACACCAACCCCACACCCGAGCTCGGCCACCTACGCTCGACGCCGGCGAACTCCCCACCAGATCGCCGACCATCCTACGCCCTCCTCGTCATCAGCATCAACACCCACACCCCCTAAACCTACACAACCGAGCCCACTATCCCTCTCTCTTTCAAGTCCCAACCACCAAGCCTACGAGCTCACTGTGTACGTCGCCGGAGCGACGCCGTCGACCCTCGTCGACCCCAGCACACTCCCTGAGATCCACAGAGAACCCCTCCGCTTCCAGCAAGCACAAGGCGTTACCGGGCCACTCCGACGTCAAACCTGAATCGCGAGCTAAGCCCGCGCAAATCGTTTCACGACGTACATCGCGCATTCGTGACGCCGCTGCTGCCGTGTAACCCCGAGACGTTTCCAGGAAAGTGTTTACTTGCAACATGCTAATATAATTGTGATACAAACTTAAATCATGTAGTTTATAATTTACCGATTCCCGATATATTTTGCGACCTATATGTTCGATGCTAGACCCCAATGAAAATACTTTCTTAACTTTACGGAAATAGATGTTTTCTGTTGTCCCATATAATGACGAATATTGTGTATAAATCTCACTGGAAAATACGACTATTAGAGACTAAAATTGATACCCCCAAATATGCCGATAAAACTAGAAATTTCCTGTATCTGAAAATGGTTAAAATCACTGTAAATTATGTGCATACTGGAATGATGCGTTCGAGGGCTTAAATCGAATAAGACTCAACGAACTTTAATTCTATGTAAACTTATAATGTTTTCTGTACAGTAACTATGATGATATTTAGATCGGAGTGCGACTCTGGACTGCAGTCCAGAGCGACTCTGATTATTGTGTACTGTCCCAAAATGTGTGTCACTTTGTTTCCTGAATTCATATGTTACGGAACTCTGTAGTGGATTAAATATGGATCTGTTAACTGAACAAAACAAGTGGTTTCATTCCGTTTCATTGCCGTTTGCTATTTTAAATTGTAAATAAAAGGGCAGAACGTATAACTGTCCAGAACAGATTCAGAAGTGACATACTGATGTTAAACTGTGTATAACTTTAGACGTACAGACGCAATTGAGGATCCGTCTGTTGCGTTGAATACTCTATTGAAAACCCTAGATTTTATTCAACTGTAGCATCGCTAAATTCTGAACCCAACTGGGTGCAATTCATGTCGCGAAACGGACGTTCAGTTCTGAAACTGAATTTCCAGCCACGAGCACTTAAATTGAAACAGTTGTATCTTGAATACTGGAAACCCGATTGAACTGAAACTAATTTTGATGAATTGCTGACTGAGTGTTCTATTTATCATACTTGTATCATTTTGTTGAATTCTAAATATATGAATTTATGCAATTTTTGTAAGTTGATGACATGCATATGGATTCATAACATACTTAGCTTATTGATGGCATACATACATATATCATACCCCATTTGCCATATACTTAGTGATAGCGCGTGTTAGAGTCAGTGGACATTGCATTATCGTGCGTGATTGATGTTGGTTTAGGAGTGACGAGTACACCAATGGAAAGTGAATATTCGTGACAGTGATTGATACAGTGAACAGTGATAAAACCGTGCCATTGGTATACTTGTACACGACTAAATCAAGATCATAAGTAGTGTAACCTGGGGATAAAGGGGAAATCGAAGGGGAAATCGAATCGTATTTAACGGGACCGTGTTTTAGAGGATGATCATTCGAGCAGCGATATATATAGTAGGTAGGATCTAGCGATCCGGCTGACAGGGTTATGTCCCGGGCATGTGGGCCGTTGTCTCGGGTATGTACGAGACTCCTGTTAAACATGATCCTCCTTCCACTATACGATTTCAAACATGACCTAGAGACCGATAGGGACACAGATCATATTCTGCATCATATAGTGACATAGTGATTACTCGCATTGTACTTTCACTAGTATTACCTCTTTTACCTGTTTCATCTTATTATATAATATTGTTATTGTGTCGCTCTGACGACCTGAGCATGCATGCTCAGATTCCGTGGAAGAACCAGCGCAGGAGACAGATCTACCTTTCGAGCTTACGGAGATATAGTCTGGTGTACTTTCTTCATTTACGGCTTTCCATAAAAGTGATCGTGAGATTGAACTTGGTTGGTAATTATTCTTGTTATTTGTAATTTGTAAACAATGGATTTTAATGTAATAAATTAGTGATGTGATTTCTTTACTACTGTGCTTTATTTACTGATTACCATGTAATGCTAGAAGCCGAAGTGTGACTACAGCGGGATGATTCCTTGACCGTAGGAGCATGGCTGGCCTAGTCATCCCTCGTTTTCCGTATTTTGGGAAGAGGGGCGTGACATGGTTTACTTAGTATCAGAGCCGTGTTTAGTATCAAGGGATAACATTAACTATACTGTATTACGTTAGTCTCGTTTCACTACTCTTGATTTTCATCTTTGAATCTGATCTTATCCTTTTGAATCCTCCAGTGATATGACGTCCCCGAACGACCCCTCCTCGGACTCCAGCACTCAGGACCGCACAGAAAGAATACTTAGTGCACTGACCTCTCTCGCGGAAGCTCAGGAAAGGAAGATAGATTTACTTGCTGAGGGACTCAGGGCGATTACCGCCGCAGGAGGACCCTCCGCACTCATTACCACTCCCGAGGGCGCTACCCCACCAGCTTATCATGCTAGGGCTGGTACCGTATCAGACTTCCGACGGTTACATCCAGCGGCATTCACAGGGCTAGCTGAACCCCTTGAGGCTGAGCAGTGGCTGGTGAACATGGAGAACTTACTGACAGCCGCCAGGGTTCCAGAGGAAGATAGGATGGACGTGATAAAGATACAATTGGAAGATGAAGCCCATACATGGTGGTCTGTGGAAGAAAGCAGGCTAGACGGACCGATTGAATGGAACAAGTTTAAGGAGTGCTTCCTAGATCATTATTTTCCTTCCACGGCCAAGGCAGAAATGGAGGAAAGATTTATTCTTTTGAAGCAGAATGGACGTCCAGTGGACGTTTATGCTGCAGAGTTCAACCGTCTGAGGCGTTTTGCTCCATACATGGTCGACTCAGAGGCCACCAGGGCCAGACGCTTCCTTCAGGGGTTAGATTTCGAGTTGCAGCAGTTGATTGCATCGTTGGATTTGCAGACTTTCGCACAGGTACTCAACACGGCGAGAGTTCAAGAGCAATTGATTAACAAGTTCAGGAGACCCCCAGTCGTTCCAGCACGTACTCAAGTGCCTTCTCGAGGAGCCATACCGGTACACTGGTCTGGAACGACAAAAATGAAGCCCCCGTTCGTACCATAGCATCGCCCCCAGAGACAGGGCGTAGTTTGCGGCTATTGTGGTAGAGGTGGGCATACCCAGAAGGACTGTCGCCGTGCCAAGGGACAGTGCTTGATTTGCGGATCCAGTCAGCACAAGATTAGCAGTTGCCCTGAGCGGGCAGAGATACAGGGAGGTTCTGGACCGCCACAGCAGAGGCCACAGGAGCAGAGGCAACCCTTTACAGGTCGCGGTCAGGGACGGGCTTTCACCTTGACCGCCGAGCAGGTAGAGGCGTCAGGAGACGTTGTTACAGGTACTCTACTCGTACATTCCTTGCCAGCTAGAGTACTATTTGATTCGGGAGCATCGCATTGTTTCTTGTCTGAGCATTTCACTGTTACACACTCAATACCACATGAACCATTAACCAAGGGATGGGAAATACATACGGGTAACGGCATTATAATATCTAGTCGAGAATGTAGGTTATGCCCGGTTGTAGTGTGTGGCAGGGAATTCTATGCGAATTTCCTTCTGATTGGGACAGGCAGTTACGACGCAATTCTCGGAATGGATTGGATGAGCACTTTCCATGCAGTTATCGATTGTCGTGCAAGGAAGGTAATCTTCCGCATTCCCAATCACCCGGAGTTTACTTTCGAGGGAGGAAGCGAATCTTTGGAGCCAGCTAAGTACAGAGCCAAGCCCAAGGAGCTGACAGCTATGGAGGTTGATAAGAGCCCAGTCCCAGAAATTGTTCGGGACTTTCTGGACGTATTTCCTGAAGATCTACCAGGTCTACCACCTCCTCGAATTTTGGAGTTCTCAATCGATTTGACTCCAGGTACAGCCCCAGTATCCAGAGCCCCATACAGAATGGCACCAGTTGAGTTGGCGGAATTGAAGAAGCAGGTTGAAGAACTATTGGAGAAGGGATTTATTCGGCCAAGCGCTTCACCGTGGGGAGCACCAGTTCTGTTAGTAAAGAAGAAGGATGGATCGCTGCGAATGTGTATAGATTATCGGGAGCTGAACAAGGTCATAATAAAGAACAAGTACCCAATCCCGCGCATTGACGACCTATTCGATCAGCTAAGTGGAGCCAAGGTATTCTCAAAGTTGGACCTCCGTTCTGGATATCATCAAATCAGAGTAGCAGCCGAGGATGTATGCAAGACGGCTTTCATGACCCGATACGGACATTACGAGTTCCTTGTGATACCGTTCGGTGTTACCAATGCCCTAGCAATATTCATGAACTTGATGAACAGGGTGTTCGCAAAGTACTTGGACACATTTGTCGTTGTGTTTATCGACGACATACTTGTCTACTTGAAGACCCGGGAAGAGCATGCTGAACATTTGCGCACGGTCCTACAAATTCTTTGGGAAGAGAAGTTGTATGCGAAGCTAAGCAAGTGTGAATTCTGGCTCGACAAGGTTCAGTTTTTGGGACATATTGTTTCGGGCGAAGGCATCTCGGTGGACCCGGCAAAGATAGAATCTGACAGAGATTGGCCAACGCTGAAGTCGGTGGCCGAGATCAGAAGCTTTCTGGGATTGGCAGGTTATTATCGGAGATTCGTCCAAGATTTCTCAAGAATCGCTGAACCATTGACGAGGCTGACACGGAAGGACGTACCGTTTACATGGACAAAGGAGTGCACTCAGGCATTTGACACACTAAAGCAGAAGTTAACCACGGCGCCTATTCTTACAGTACCAGATGATTCCGGTGGTTTGGTGATACACAGTGATGCCTCAGGGAAGGGATTAGGCTGTGTTCTAATGCAGCACGGCCGAGTGGTTGCTTACGCCTCTCGACAACTGAGAAACCACGAGAAGAACTACCCTACGCATGACTTGGAGTTGGCTGCGGTAGTCTTTGCGTTGAAGATTTGGAGGCACTATCTATTGGGTGAGAAAGTGGAGGTGTACACTGATCACAAAAGTTTGAAGTATGTTTTCACTCAGAAGGAACTAAACATGAGGCAACGCCGATGGCTAGAGCTGATGGCAGATTATGACTTGGACCTTCAGTATCACCCGGGGAAAGTGAATGTTGTACCAGATGCGCTCAGTCGCAAGCCAACGGTCATGATGTTGACCGATCAGAGGAGCATTATTAAGGACTTCCAGAGGCTCGAGATTGAAGTCATTACGCCGAACGCACTCAGTCAACTTTGGCAACTACAGGTGCAATCTTCCCTGGTGAATCGCATCAAGATTGCACAAGCGGATGATCCCCGATTGCAAAAGTTCAGAGAGCAAGTGGAAGCCGGACTGAGAACGGACTTGATTATACATGAAGATGGCTCTCTGAGATTCGGTAGCAGACTCTGCATACCCAAGGGGGATGTTCGAGAAGAACTATTGGCTGAAGCACACAGTTCAGCTTATTCTGTGCATCCAGGAGGTACAAAAATGTATCAGGACCTAAAGCAGCACTTTTGGTGGAACGGAATGAAGCGGGAAATTGCGAGGTTTGTATCCAGGTGCTTGGTATGTCAGCAGGTGAAGGCGGAACATCAGAGGACAGCAGGATTGTTACAACCACTGCCGATACCAGAATGGAAGTGGGAGCACAGTACTATGGATTTCGTGACGGCCTTACCACGGAGCCCTAGGGGCAATAACGCCATTTGGGTTATCGTCGATCGCCTCACAAAAGCTGCACACTTTCTACCTTTCCGAGTGGGACAGTCGACAGAATCACTGGTAGAAAAATATATGCAAGAGATTGTACGACTTCACGGTGTTCCAGTCAGCATTGTGTCAGACCGGGACACCAGATTCTTGTCGCACTTTTGGAAGAGCTTACAGGAGAGCTTGGGTACCCGCCTTAAATTCAGCACAGCTTATCACCCACAGACGGATGGACAATCTGAGCGTACGATTCAGACGCTCAAGGATATGTTGAGAGCCTGTATGTTGGACTTTCAGGGTTCCTGGGAGGACCATCTGCATCTAGTCGGGTTCTCTTATAACAATAGTTATCAGGCTAGTATTCAGATGGCTCCTTTTGAAGCACTATACGGGCGGAAGTGTCGATCCCCAGTATGTTGGGATGATGTGGGAGAACGAAGATTACTGGGCTCCGAACTCATTGTTCAGACAGTCGACAAGGTCCAAATGATCAGGCAGCGTATTAAGACGGCTCAGGATAGACAGAAGAGTTGGGCAGATACCAGCAGGAGGGCACTAGAATTCGAAGTCGGAGATCATGTGTTCTTGAAGATTTCCCCTACCCGTGGAGTTATCAGGTTTGGAGGCCGGGGAAAGCTCAGTCCCCGCTTTATCGGACCTTTTGAAGTGCTAAAGCGAGTAGGAGAAGTGGCCTATCGACTTGCCTTGCCTCCATCGCTAGCTGGTGTGCACAATACCTTCCACGTGTCACAGTTGCGACGTTATGTTCGGGATGAGAGCCATGTCCTGGGCCACTCTGAGCTGGTTTTGGGTACCGAGTTATCGTACGAGGAGCAGCCCACTACCATCCTCGGCCGCAGAGAGAAAGTGCTGAAGAATAAGGTCATTCCTTTAGTCCGAGTGGCTTGGGGCGGTCGTTCCCCAGGAGAATCCACCTGGGAGCGGGAGAAAGATATCCGTGATCGTTATCCACATCTCTTTGTTTAGTACATTGTTTCCTTGTATCCTTGTTAAATTTCGAGGACGAAATTTTGTTAAGGGGTGTATGATGTAAATCCCCGTTACCATCTTAATAAAAGTTTTCCTATTTTCTAAATCCCAGAGATTTCCTTTCCTTTTCCTCGTATATTTTGGTAGGAAGGTGGTTGCTTGAATTCCAATATTTAAATTTTCCCAAACCCTAAAAGTCAAGACCCAGAATTAAAACCAATTTGGAAAACCAAAACTAAAATAAGTAAAATATTTTACTTTAAACCCTCAGCCCATTTAAACTTTTCCCATTTAAAATTTACCCAGTCCGTTCTAACCTCAGCCCACACACCCAAAAATTTAAAGTTTAAAATGAAATTCCTATTTAAAACCTTCAGCCCAATGAAATAAAATAAATAAATAACCCCGGCCCACTCTTCATCTCAGCCCAGCCCGTCTCCCTTTGGCCCGCCTCCTCAACAGACCCGACCCGACCCGCTACTATTCCCTTCCCTCTCCAACGGCTCTCCTTCTTTTCCGCTCACCCCCTTCAATCCGTGACCCGCCTCCTTCGCCGCAGCTCGCGCCCACGCCCTCGCAGTGTCGTTGCCCCGTCGCTTCCTATCACACCCTCACCTCTCTTCTCTTTCATTTTCGAAATCCCTAACTCTCTCCATCCACCAAAAACTCACCGAGCACCCAACTTCCCTCGAACCCACTGCACACTCGACGCCGGCAATCACCCATCTCTTCATCCACCCCACTATTCTCCCTCGCTCACTTCTCTCCACAAACTAAGCTCCCTACACTACCCTTCGCCTCCAGCCCTCCATCAACCCAACCCCCTGCACACCAACCCCACACCCGAGCTCGGCCACCTACGCTCGACGCCGGCGAACTCCCCACCACATCGCCGACCATCCTACGCCCTCCTCGTCATCAGCATCAACACCCACACCCCCTAAACCTACACAACCGAGCCCACTATCCCTCTCTCTTTCAAGTCCCAACCACCAAGCCTACGAGCTCACTGTGTACGTCGCCGGAGCGACGCTGTCGACCGTCGTCGACGCCAGCACACTTCCTGAGATCCACAGAGCACCCCTCCGCTTCCAGCAAGCACAAGGCGTCACCGGGCCAATCCGACGTCAAACCTGAATCGCGAGCTAAGCCCGCGCAAATCGTTTCACGACGTACATCGCGCGTTCGTGACGCCTCTGCTGCCGTGCAACCCCGAGACGTTTCCAGGCAAGTGTTTACTTGCAACATGCTAATATAATTGTGATACAAACTTAAATCATGTAGTTTATAATTTACCGATTCCCGATATATTTTGCGACCTATATGTTCGATGCTAGACCCCGATGAAAATACTTGCTTAACTTGACGGAAATAGATGTTTTCTGTTGGCCCATATAATGACGAATATTGTGTATAAATCTCACTGGAAAATACGACTATTAGAGACTAAAATTGATACCCCCAAATATGCCGATAAAACTAGAAATTTCCTGTATCTGAAAATGGTTAAAATCACTGTAAATTATGTACTTACTGGAATGATGCGTTCGAGGGCTTAAATCGAAGACGACTCAACGAACTTTAATTCTATGTAAACTTATAATGTTTTCTGTACAGTAACTATGATGATATTTAGATCGGAGTGCGACTCTGGACTGCAGTCCAGAGCGACTCTGATTATTGTGTACTGTCCCAAAATGTGTGTCACTTTGTTTCCTGAATTCATATGTTATGGAACTCTGTAGTGGATTAAATATGGATCTGTTAGCTGAACAAAACAAGTGGTTTCATTCCGTTTCATTGCCGTTTGCTATTTTAAATTGTAAATAAAAGGGCAGAACGTATAACTGTCCAGAACAGATTCAGAAGTGACATACTGATGTTAAACTGTGTATAACTTTAGACGTACAGACGCAATTGAGGATCCGTCTATTGCGTTGAATACTCTATTGAAAACCCTAGATTTTATTCAACTGTAGCATCGCTAAATTCTGAACCCAACTGGGTGCAATTCGTGTCGCGAAACGGACGTTCAGTTCTGAAACTGAATTTCCAGCCGCGAGCACTTAAATTGAAACAGTTGTATCTTGAATACTGGAAACCCGATTGAACTGAAACTAATTTTGATGAATTGCTGACTGAGTGTTCTATTTATCATACTTGTATCATTTTGTTGAATTCTAAACATATGAATTTATGCAATTTTTGTAAGTTGATGACATGCATATGGATTCATAACATACTTAGCTTATTGATGGCATACATACATATATCATACCCCATTTGCCATATACTTAGTGATAGCGCGTGTTAGAGTCAGTGGACATTGCATTATCGTGCGTGATTGATATTGGTTTAGGAGTGACGAGTACACCAATGGAAAGTGAATATTCGTGACAGTGATTGATACAGTGAACAGTGATAAAACCGTGCCATTGGTATACTTGTACACGACTAAATCAAGATCATAAGTAGTGTAACCTGGGGATAAAGGAGAAATCGAAGTGGAAAGAGAATCGTATTTAACGGGACCGTGTTTTAGAGGATGATCATTCGAGCAGCGATATATATAGTAGGTAGTATCTAGCGATCCGGCTGACAGGGTTATGTCCCGGGCATGTGGGCCGTTGTCTCGGGTATGTACGAGACTCCTGTTAAACATGATCCTCCTTCCACTATACGATTTCAAACATGACCTAGAGACCGATAGGGACACAGATCATATTCTGCATCATATAGTGACATAGTGATTACTCGCATTGTATTTTCACTAGTATTACCTCTTTTACCTGTTTCATCTTATTATATAATATTGTTATTGTGTCGCTCTGACGACCTGAGCATGCATGCTCAGATTCCGTGGAAGAACCAGCGCAGGAGACAGATCTACCTTTCGAGCTCACGGAGATATAGTCTGGTGTACTTTCTTCATTTACGGCTTTCCATAAAAGTGATCGTGAGATTGAACTTGGTTGGTAATTATTCTTGTTATTTGTAATTTGTGAACAATGGATTTTAATGTAACAAATTAGTGATGTGATTCCTTTACTACTGTGCTTTATTTACTGATTACCATGTAATGCTAGAAGCCGAAGTGTGACTACGGCGGGATGATTCCTTGACCGTAGGAGCATGGCTGGCCTAGTCATCCCTCGTTTTCCGTATTTTGGGAAGCGGGGCGTGACATGGTTTAGTTGGTATCAGAGCCGTGTTTAGTATCAAGGGATAACATTAACTATACTGTATTACGTTAGTCTCATTTCAGTACTCTTGATTTTCATCCTTGAATCTGATCTTATCCTTTTGAATCCTCCAGTGATATGACGTCCCCGAACGACCCCTCCTCGGACTCCAGCACTCAGGACCGCACAGAAAGATTACTTAGTGCACTGACCTCTCTCGCGGAAGCTCAGGAAAGGAAGACAGATTTACTTGCTGAGGGACTCAGGGCGATTACCGCCGCAGGAGGACCCTCCGCACTCATTACCACTCCCGAGGGCGCTACCCCACCAGCTTATCATGCTAGGGCTGGTACCGTATCAGACTTACGACGGTTAAATCCAGCGGCATTCACAGGGCTAGCTGAACCCCTTGAGGCTGAGCAATGGCTGGTGAACATGGAGAACTTACTGACAGCCGCCAGGGTTCCAGAGGAAGATAGGATGGACGTGATAAAGATACAATTGGGAGATGAAGCCCATACATGGTGGTCGGTGGAAGAAAGCAGGCTAGACGGACCGATTGAATGGAACAAGTTTAAGGAGTGCTTCCTAGATCATTATTTTCCTTCCACGGCCAAGGCAGAAATGGAGGAAAGATTTATTCTTTTGAAGCAGAATGGACGTCCAGTGGACGTTTATGCTGCAGAGTTCAACCGTCTGAGCCGTTTTGCTCCATACATGGTCGACTCAGAGGCCACCAGGGCCAGACGCTTCCTTCAGGGGTTAGATTTCGAGTTGCAGCAGTTGATTGCATCGTTGGATTTGCAGACTTTCGCACAGGTACTCAACACGGCGAGAGTTCAAGAGCAATTGATTAACAAGTTCAGGAGACCCCCAGTCGTTCCAGCACGTACTCAAGTGCCTTCTCGAGGAGCCATACCGGTTCACAGGTCTGGAACGACACAAATGAAGCGCCCGTTCGTACCACAGCATCGCCCACAGAGACAGGGCGTAGTTTGCGACTATTGTGGTAGAGGTGGGCATACCCAGAAGGACTGTCGCCGTGCCAAGGGACAGTGCTTGATTTGCGGATCCAGTCAGCACAAGATTAGCAGTTGCCCTGAGCGGGCAGAGATACAGGGAGGTTTTGGACCACCACAGCAGAGGCCACAGGAGAAGAGGCAACCCTTTACAGGTCGCGGTCAGGGACGGGCTTTCACCTTGACCGCCGAGCAGGCAGAGGCGTCAGGAGACGTTGTTACAGGTACTCTACTCGTACATTCCTTGCCAGCTAGAGTACTATTTGATTCGGGAGCATCGCATTGTTTCTTGTCTGAGTATTTCACTGATACACACTCAATACCACATGAACCATTAACCAAGGGATGGGAAATATATACGGGTAACGGCATTATAATATCTAGTCGAGAATGTAGGTTATGCCCGGTTGTAGTGTGTGGCAGGGAATTCTATGCGAATTTCCTTCTGATTGGGACAGGCAGTTACGACGCAATTCTCGGAATGGATTGGATGAGCACTTTCCATGCAGTTATCGATTGTCGTGCAAGGAAGGTAATCTTCCGCATTCCCAATCACCCGGAGTTTACTTTCGAGGGAGGAAGCGAATCTTTGGAGCCAGCTAAGTACAGAGCCAAGCCCAAGGAGCTGACAGCTATGGAGGTTGATAAGAGCCCAGTCCCAGAAATTGTTCGGGACTTTCTGGACGTATTTCCTGAAGATCTACCAGGTCTACCACCTCCTCGAATTTTGGAGTTCTCAATCGATTTGACTCCAGGTACAGCCCCAGTATCCAGAGCCCCATACAGAATGGCACCAGTTGAGTTAGCGGAATTGAAGAAGCAGGTTGAAGAACTATTGGAGAAGGGATTTATTCGGCCAAGCGCTTCACCGTGGGGAGCACCAGTTCTGTTAGTAAAGAAGAAGGATGGATCGCTGCGAATGTGTATAGATTATCGGGAGCTGAACAAGGTCATAATAAAGAACAAGTACCCAATCCCGCGCATTGACGACCTATTCGATCAGCTAAGTGGAGCCAAGATATTCTCAAAGTTGGACCTCCGTTCTGGATATCATCAAATCAGAGTAACAGCCGAGGATGTATGCAAGACGGCTTTCATGACCCGATACGGACATTACGAGTTCCTTGTGATACCGTTCGGTGTTACCAATGCCCTAGCAATATTCATGGACTTGATGAACAGGGTGTTCGCAAAGTACTTGGACACATTTGTCGTTGTGTTTATCGAAGACATACTTGTCTACTTGAAGACCCGGGAAGAGCATGCTGAACATTTGCGCACGGTCCTACAAATTCTTTGGGAAGAGAAGTTGTATGCGAAGCTAAGCAAGTGTGAATTCTGGCTCGACAAGGTTCAGTTTTTGGGACATATTGTTTCGGGCGAAGGCATCTCGGTGAACCCGGCAAAGATAGAATCTGACAGAGATTGGCCAACGCTGAAGTCGGTGGCCGAGATCAGAAGCTTTCTGGGATTGGCAGGTTATTATCGGAGATTCGTCCAAGATTTCTCAAGAATCATTGAACCATTGACGAGGCTGACACGGAAGGACGTACCGTTTACATGGATAGAGGAGTGCACTTAGGCATTTGACACACTAAACCAGAAGTTAACCACGGCGCCTATTCTTACAGTACCAGATGATTCCGGTGGTTTGGTGATACACAGTGTTGCCTCAGGGAAGGGATTAGGCTGTGTTCTAATGCAGCACGGCCGAGTGGTTGCTTACGCCTCTCGACAACTAAGAAACCACGAAAAGAACTACCCTACGCATGACTTGGAGTTGGCTGCGGTAGTCTTTGCGTTGAAGATTTGGAGGCACTATCTATTGGGTGAGAAAGTGGAGGTGTACACTGATCACAAAAGTTTGAAGTATGTTTTCACTCAGAAGGAACTAAACATGAGGCAACGCCGATGGCTAGAGCTGATGGCAGATTATGACTTGGACCTTCAGTATCACCCGGGGAAAGTGAATGTTGTACCAGATGCGCTCAGTCGCAAGCCAACGGTCATGATGTTGACCGATCAGAGGAGCATTATTGAGGACTTCCAGAGGCTCGAGATTGAAGTCGTTACGCCGAACGCACTCAGTCAACTTTGGCAACTACAGGTGCAATCTTCCCTGGTGAATCGCATCAAGATTGCACAAGCGGATGATCCCCGATTGCAAAAGTTCAGAGAGCAAGTGGAAGCCGGACTGAGAACGGACTTGATTATACATGAAGATGGCTCTCTGAGATTCGGTAGCAGACTCTGCATACCCAAGGGGGATGTTCGAGAAGAAGTATTGGCTGAAGCACACAGTTCAGCTTATTCTGTGCATCCAGGAGGTACAAAAATGTATCAGGACCTAAAGCAGCACTTTTGATGGAACGGAATGAAGCGGGAAATTGCGAGGTTCGTATCCAGGTGCTTGGTATGTCAGCAGGTGAAGGCGGAACATCATAGGACAGCAGGATTGTTACAACCACTGCCGATATCAGAATGGAAGTGGGAGCACAGTACTATGGATTTCGTGACGGCCTTACCACGGAGCCCTAGGGGCAATAACGCCATTTGGGTTATCGTCGATCGCCTCACAAAAGCTGCACACTTTCTACCTTTCCGAATGGAACAGTCGACAGAATCACTGGTAGAAAAATATATGCAAGAGATTGTACGACTTCACGGTGTTCCAGTCAGCATTATGTCAGACCGGGACACCAGATTCTTGTCGCACTTTTGGAAGAGCTTACAGGAGAGCTTTGGTACCCGCCTTAAATTCAGCACAGCTTATCACCCACAGACGGATGGACAATCTGAGCGTACGATTCAGACGCTCAAGGATATATTGAGAGCCTGTATGTTGGACTTTCAGGGTTCCTGGGAGGACCATCTGCATCTAGTCGAGTTCTCTTATAACAATAGTTATCAGGCTAGTATTCAGATGGCTCCTTTTGAAGCATTATACGGGCGGAAGTGTCGATCCTCAGTATGTTGGGATGATGTGGGAGAACGAAGATTACTGGGCCCCGAACTCATTGTTCAGACAGTCGACAAGGTCCAAATGATCAGGCAGCGTATTAAGACGGCTCAGGATAGACAGAAGAGTTAGGCAGATACCAGCAGGAGGGCACTAGAATTCGAAGTCGGAGATCATGTGTTCTTGAAGATTTCCCCTACCCGTGGAGTTATCAGGTTTGGAGGCCGGGGAAAGCTCAGTCCCCGCTTTATCGGACCTTTTGAAGTGCTAGAGCGAGTAGGAGAAGTGGCCTATCGACTTGCCTTGCCTCCATCGCTAGCTGGTGTGCACAATACCTTCCACGTGTCACAGTTGCGACGTTATGTTCGGGATGAGAGCCATGTCCTGGGCCACTCGAAGCTGGTTTTGGGTACCGACTTATCGTACGAGGAGCAGCCCACTACCATCCTCGACCGCAGAGAGAAAGTGCTGAAGAATAAGGTCATTCCTTTAGTCCGAGTGTCTTGGGGCGGTCGTTCCCCAAGAGAATCCACCTGGGAGCGGGAGAAAGATATCCGTGATCGTTATCCACATCTCTTTGTTTAGTACATTGTTTCCTTGTATCCTTGTTAAATTTCGAGGACGAAATTTTGTTAAGGGGTGTATGATGTAAATCCCCGTTACCATCTTAATAAAAGTTTTCCTATTTTCTAAATCCCAGAGATTTCCTTTCCTTTTCCTCGTACATTTTGGTAGGAAGGTGGTTGCTTGAATTCCAATATTTAAATTTTCCCAAACCCTAAAAGTCAAGACCCAGAATTAAAACCAATTTGGAAAACCAAAACTAAAACAAGTAAAATATTTTACTTTAAACCCTCAGCCCATTTAAACTTTTCCCATTTAAAATTTACCCAGCCCGTTCTAACCGCAGCCCACACACCCAAAAATTTAAAGTTTAAAATGAAATTCCTATTTAAAACCTTCAGCCCAATGAAATAAAATAAATAAATAACCCCGGCCCACTCTTCATCAGCCCAGCCCGTCTCCCTTTGGCCCGCTTCCTCAACAGACCCGACCCGACCCGCTACTATTCCCTTCCCTCTCCAACAGCTCTCCTTCTTTCCCGCTCACCCCTTTCAATCTGTGACCCGCCTCCTCCGCCGCAGCTCGCGCCCACGCCCTCGCAGTGCCGTTGCCCCGTCGCTTCCTATCACACCCTCACCTCTCTCTTCTCTTTCATTTTCGAAATCCCTAACTCTCTCCATCCACCAAAAACTCACCGAGCACCCAACTTCCCTCGAACCCACTGCACTCTCGACGCCGCCGATCACCCATCTCTTCGTCGACCCCACTATTCTCCCTCGCTCACTTCTCTCCACAAACTAAGCTCCCTACACTACCCTTCGCCTCCAACCCTCCATCAACCCAACCCCCTGCACACCAACCCCACACCCGAGCTCGGCCACCTACGCTCGACGCCTGCGAACTCCCCACCACATCGCCGACCATCCTACGTCCTCCTCGTCATCAGCATCAACACCCACACCCCCTAAACCTACACAACCGAGCCCACTATCCCTCTCTCTTTCAAGTCCCAACCACCAAGCCTACGAGCTCACTGTGTACGTCGCCGGAGCGACACCGTCGACCGTCATCGACCCCAGCACACTTCCTGAGATCCACAGAGCACCCCTCCGCTTCCAGCAAGCACAAGGCGTCACCGGGCCACTCCGACGTCAAACCTGAATCGCGAGCCATGCCCGCGCAAATCGTTTCACGACGTACATCGTGCGTTCGTGACGCCGCTGCTGCCGTGCAACCCCAAGACGTTTCCAGGCAAGTGTTTACTTGCTACATGCTAATATAATTGTGATACAAACTTAAATCATGTAGTTTATAATTTACCGATTCCCGATATATTTTGCGACCTATGTGTTCGATGCTAGACCCCAATGAAAATACTTGCTTAACTTGACGGAAATATATGTTTTCTATTGGCCCATATAATGACGAATATCGTGTATAAATCTCACTGGAAAATACGACTATTAGCGACTAAAATTGATACCCCCAAATATGCTGATAAAACTAGAAATTTCCTGTATCTGAAAATGGTTAAAATCACTGTAAATTATGTGCATACTGGAATGATGCGTTCGAGGGCTTAAATCGAATACGACTCAACGAACTTTAATTCTATGTAAACTTATAATGTTTTCTGTACAGTAACTATGATGATATTTAGATCGGAGTGCGACTCTGGACTGCAGTCCAGAGAGACTCTGATTATTGTGTACTGTCCCAAAATGTGTGTCACTTTGTTTCCTGAATTCATATGTTACGGAAATCTATAGTGGATTAAAGATGGATCTGTTATATGAACAAAACAAGTGGTTTCATTCCGTTTCATTGTCGTTTGGTATTTTAAATTGTAGATAAAAGGGCAGAACGTATAACTGTCCAGAACAGATTCAGAAGTGACATGCTGATGTTAAACTATGTATAACTTTCGACGTACAGACGCGATTGAGGATCCGTCTATTGAGTTGAATACTCTATTGAAAACCCTAGATTTTATTCAACTATAGCATCGCTAAATTCTAAACCCAACTTGGTGCAATTCGTGTCGCGAAACAGATGTTCAGTTCTGAAACTGAATTTCCAGCCGCGAGCACTTAAATTGAAACAGTTGTATCTTGAATACTGGAAACCCGATTGAACTAAAACTAATTTTGATGAATTGCTGACTGAGTGTTCTATTTATCGTACTTGTATCATTTTGTTGAATTCTAAACATATGAATTTATGCAATTTTTGTATGTTGATGACATGCATATGGATTCATAACATACTTAGCTTATTGATGGCATACATACATATATCATACCCCATTTGCCATATACTTAGTGATAGCGCGTGTTAGAGTCAGTGGACATTGCATTATCGTGCGTGATTAATGTTGGTTTAGGAGTGACGAGTACACCAATGGAAAGTGAATATTCGTGACAGTGATTGATACAGTGAACAGTGATAAAACCGTGCCATTGGTATACTTGTACACGACTAAATCAAGATCATAAGTAGTGTAACCTGGGGATAAAGGGGAAATCGAAGTGGAAAGAGAATCGTATTTAGCGGGACCGTGTTTTAGAGGATGATCATTCGAGCAGCGATATATATAGTAGGTAGGATCTAGCGATCCGGCTGACAGGGTTATGTCCCGGGCATGTGGGTCGTTGTCTCGGGTATGTACGAGACTCCTGTTAAACATGATCCTCCTTCCACTATACGATTTCAAACATGACCTAGAGACCGATAGGGACACAGATCATATTCTGCATCATATAGTGACATAGTGATTACTCGCATTGTACTTTCACTAGTATTACCTCTTTTACCTGTTTCATCTTATTATATAATATTGTTATTGTGTCGCTCTGACGACCTGAGCATGCATGCTTAGATTCCGTGGAAGAACCAGCGCAGGAGACAGATCTACCTTTCGAGCTCACGGAGATATAGTCTGGTGTACTTTCTTCATTTACTGCTTTCCATGAAAGTGATCGTAAGATTGAACTTGGTTAGTAATTGTTCTTGTTATTTGTAATTTGTGAACAATGGATTTTAATGTAATAAATTAGTGATGTGATTCCTTTACTACTGTGCTTTATTTACTGATTACCATGTAATGCTAGAAGCCGAAGTGTGACTACGGCGGGATGATTCCTTGACCGTAGGAGCATGGCTGGCCTAGTCATCCCTCGTTTTCCGTATTTTGGGAAGCGGGACGTGACAAGTTCTATTTCGCTCCCACTTGTTTCCTTTTCTAAAAACTGCTGTTTTAGAAAATGGGCATTACGAGAAACAAAAACCTTTTGTTCCTCTGCGTAATAGAAGAAATACCCCTTGGAGTTTTTTGGATATCCCACAAACTTACACTGTACTAATCGTGCCTCGAGTTTGTCCGCATGCTGTTTTTTAACAAAAGGTGGACATCCCCATATCTTCATATGCTGAAGATGGGGTTTCTTCCCACTCCACATCTGATATGGCGTGGTAAGCACAGTCTTGGTAGGAGCCATGTTCAAAAGATATGCCGCTGATTCTAGCGCATAACCCCAGAAAGATCGCGGTAAATCAGCATTACTCATCATGGAACGTACCATATCTAATAGGGTTCAATTCCGTCTCTCCGATACACCACTATGCTGTGGAGTGTATAGAGGAGTAAGCTGAGAGAGAATTCCTTTCTCTTTTAGGTAACCTAGGAACTCGGCGCTTAAGTATTCACCACCTCGATCAGATCTCAGTGTCTTGATATTTTTGCCGGTTTGGTTTTCTACTTCATTCTTATACTCTTGGAATTTCTCAAAAGCCTCGGATTTGTGTTTCATCAAGAAAATGAATCCGTACCTAGAGTAATCATCCGTAAAAGTAATGAAATAGGAAAAACCACCTCTTGCATGTGTAGACATTGGACCACATACATCGATGTGTATGAGTCCTAAGAGCTCGCTCGCTCTTACTCCATGTCCGGTAAATGGAGTCTTTGTCATCTTTTCTTTGAGACATGATTGACAAGTGGCATAAGTTTGATATTCGAATGAATCCAAATATCTTTCTCTATGTAACTTAATTAATCTTGTCTCATTGATGTGACCCAGTCTACAATGCCATAAGAAAGGTTTATTTAAATCTGGAGACTTTCTATTTAGTGTGTTCTGGACAATGAAAATATGTAATTGGTTTAAGACATATATATCGTTATCTAGTGTACCGGACCCAATCAAACCATGATTAAGGTGGATGTTAACAACATCGCTTACAAACGTGAAATCATAACCTTCTTTTGATAACAACGAAACCGATATGATATTACACGTTAAACTGGGTACACAAAAACAGTTATGTAAAACCAAAATATGTCCACTCATCAATCCAAGATGATAATCCCCTACGGACACAGCTCCTACGCTAGCTCCGTTAGCAACCTGGAGGGTCATATCACCAACCTTCAGCACTCTACGGTTTCTCGGTGCCTGCAATGAATTGCATATATGAGATCCTGATCCGGTATCCAATACCCAGGAAGTAAAGTTGATTGACAGACAATTTTCAATTACAAACACACCTGAAGTCGAAGCCATAGCTTGCTTCGGTTCCTGGTTCTTGGCATTCCAAGCCTTGCAATCTTTCTTCCAGTGCCTTTTCCTATGACAGTGTAAGCACTCATCCTTTGCCACTACTGGCACCGCAATCTTTTTCTTTCCCTTCACTCCCACCTTACTAACACCTCCTCTAGGTTTGGTGGCGGCCTTATTCTTTCTTCTTTTGGCCCTAGCCTTGGACCCGAAAGAAGAAGCACCGCGAATAAACATAGCGGCTGTTTCTCTTGCCTTCTGCAAGGTGCCCTCTGCACTCCTCAACATGTTAAGGAGTTCTGGAAGTTCAACTTCTTTTCTTTGAATGTTGAAATTCAGAATAAACTGGGCGTAGGTGGAAGGAAGGGACTGGAGAATCAAGTCTATATAGAGCTCGTTCTCCAAAGTCGTCCCAAGGTCTATGAGCTCTTCTATATAGCCAATCATCTTTAGGACATGTTCTCCTACAGACGATCCGACGGCCAACCTCACCTGAAACAAGTTCTTTGAGATCTCGTATCTTGCTATACGAGATTGCTCCCCATACAGATCCTTTGTATGGAGAAATATGGATTCGAGATCCATATCCTCGTGCCTCCTTTGATGTTCATTATTCATCGAGGCAAGCACGATGCACTTGACCTTCGCACAATCTAACTCCCAGGTTTTGTGGATTTCCTTATCCGCATTACTGGATTTAGGACCAGGGACAGCAGGTGCCTTAGTGGTAAGGACACACCCCAATTTGTCATAAGTCAAAACTATCTTGACATTTCGCAGCCAATCTTTATAGTTTGGCCCAGTCAATATATTTTTCTCTAGTAGTAACTTAAGTCCTGTCATGTTTTGGGTCGCTGCAATGAGAGAGTGAGGGAACACTTTAGCATGATGCTCTTGCAAGTTTAGAGTGGTTTTTAGTTTATCTAAACTGGATGGCTCCCACTGTTTCTCGAATCCCTCCTCAAACCAAAAAGGAAGAACTAGCCAGGACTATTCTCACCGTACAATACTTGCTTAACCGCTCAGCCAGGCCGGTGTCGGTGCTTCGAGGGAGGTTTTCCAACGCTTTCGCGAAGTTTCTTAATTAAATAACCTCTTTTCTCTTGGGGCGTAGCCCCGCTGACACCTTTCTCGGCACCTACTTGGTTTAAAGCATTGATCATTAAGTGACGAATCTCCTGATGAGTAGAGGATAATCATAGTAGGATCGAGATCCAAATATCATCGTATGATAATGCTGAAGGAATCTTACCAACATTCATCAAACTCCAAATGGTATGCATCTCTTTGCAAATTTCAGTTTCTTTAGAAATTCCCAATATAAATTTCTGCCCCATGCTCTTATGACCTTGGCTTTGGTCAAAATGTCATAAGTCACATGTTAAGTTCTATCCATCATTATCTTGTTAATTTGAACCCATCCGTACATACCCCTGACTTTGGTCAAATGATAATACGACTGTCCCAAACTAACTCATCTACCTATGCAACAAATGAATACCCAGCAGCTACCAAACACTATGCCTTAACTTTGGCCAAAATACATAGCTTGAATACTACTGAATACCCAAATGAAATGACGGAGGGCTACGCATGGTTTTAGCGAAACCGTGAACATAGTGAACTTGATATGATCGAAGGAACCTGATAGCTTTTTAAAAGGAGTGGTTAAAGCTCCGCAATTTTAAAAAATATCCTCTGTTATAAAATAACCGAGTGGTTTCTTTTAAACTGTTCCAACGATTCAACTTTGGTTTATTTTCTTTGCAATAGTATAATGCGTCCCATCATTTAACCTATCATTGCAGAAAACAACGAAAATACAACGTCCTCTTATGCCATCCGCATTTACCACTGGGTCCCGTCATCACCCGTTAGGTTACTTAACTAACGACAGAGCGGGGGCTGGGCTAGCGTGGGTGTAAAACATAAGTGACGTCTAAATAGCTATCATATATAGATATTGTACATTCGTCTGACACAATAATAGGCATTCCAGATCACAGATGAACATTATTGGATATATAAGCAATCCGTGTTTCCTTTGAGCCTGCAACGAAAGACGGATTACACAGTTGTGATGAATAGCCATTACCCCACCCTAGACCCCTACGGGTACGGCAAACTACCCGCCAAGTACCCGAAGTGAAGCGATCTCCCTCAACAACGTGAGTAGGCCACTAAACACTTCAAAGTACCCGGTAGTTTGTGCACCCCACCTTGGGTCTATCCTAGGAGCAAAAATCAGTAAATGAAATAATACAACGATGGCTACAACCGCAACCTGGATGTGCCCCGCAAAAGAATATTACATCATATTACAATTTACATTGAATGAATGAATATTAAAACCCATCTCAATCCCCGGCTAATCATCACAACGATCCAATCAAGTTCATAAACACAAACAGTAAAATCATTACAGAAATATGCAACCCCCTGCCAACCGACATACTAGCAGTTAGGGGAGCTTTACGAACACATTATACAAATCACAGATATAAGCTAATTAGCCAAACATCGTAGAATTTCGATCGAGCAAACACAATTGATTCTACTCCAAAAACTTCTCTGTGCACCTGAGACTTGAGCAGAAACAAAACATTCCAGAAAGAACAAAATTAACACAGAAGAGTTACTGGGGAATTTTGGGGTGAATCGGCTTCAACTCGGTCGCGGATCCGCGGCGGATAGCATGGATCGGCTGCGGTTCCGCGGCTGTTTGGCCGATTCAGGAACCCAAATTTCTCCAGTATTCTTATATTTTCCTGCATGTAATTTTAAGGGTCCCTGAAAAAATTTTAGACCCCGTTTTAAAAACGACAGAAACTTGGTCAATTTGATGTTTTTTTCCGGTTCGTTTCGCGATCGAATTTCTAACGACTTTGCTAATAAGTTAGTTATGGTTTAGCGAGTCTCTGATACCACTGTAAGTCGACATTGTACACCCCACGAGTTGCGGGGAGGCGGAAATATGAAAAACAATCTTTTTCTTTAAACTAACATTGACTAACCGTAAGGATCTTTGCTAAACTCTAACTAACAATATCATAGGAGTAATTAGCTACTATGAAAGAAGATTATACCTAATGAACCAAGTCCTTCTTCTTCTCGTTGACCACCTCCTCGTCGGCCTCCTCTTTGTAATAGAAGATCCACCCGAGAGCTACTACTCCAAGGTTTGCCTCTAACTTGAGGAAACTAGGTTACTCAAATTGCTAATCAAAGAAACCTAGGGAATATAGAGTGTGGTTAGGGATTAATAAGTCTTGCTAGCCCTTGATCTCAACACATGAGAGGTTAGGGTTAGAGTTTGAAGAGTGAGAGCTTGAGGAGAGAGAAGGTGAGAGTGAGAATGAAATGAAATAATATTTCATCTTGAATATATGAAGCATAATGATTTATCAAATGAATAATTCAAATGATTTATCAACCATGCTTCATTTATTCACTTTGTGTGATTCATCTCATGAGTCATTAGTCATTAAATGCATCATTAACTCCATGGATGAATCACACAAATGAGTCACTAAATCAATAAATGCAAATGCCATCTTAGCCCCCAAGTCATCATCCTTCTAGAAGCTTCTCGCCAAATTACAAGAATGCCCCTCCTATCCATGAAAACACGGAAATACTTTAGACTGTATAAATTCAATAATCCGATACTAGAATCTGGCTTAAACCAAAGTCGGCTAGTAAAAACTGTCCGAACATCGTACGTGCATAAATGCACGTGCGTGTTCGAACCCTGTCGTAAAACCATACGACCTCTATATCGTTTTGCCCGAAGCAGGGAAACCCTCTGTATGGGACTCTAAAGACTCGACTACTATGCTGGAAGTAAGTTTAACCACAGACCGCAAGCGGCACTAGCTGTACGTAACGGTCCCCGGGTAGATGTCGATAAGAAGTCCGATGAGGATACCCATCCGAACTCCTACTGAGCCTAATGTGACAATCTCCGTACAGTCCGGTCTGTTCGTCTAGGACTATCGCATATCGGGCCTAGGGGGCGGCAAGCGTCAGTCCCTTAAAAGCGGTATAAGTCGTGTCGGAGGGAAGCCCATTACACCTTGAGAAACTACTGAAAAACCTACCAGTAAATCTCGCTTGCCCTGGCCAGGGACTTTGCGTAATAGCTCTCCAGACACAACGCGATATCAACTCCCAATACCGGGAGAGATGAATCCTGTCTAACCGCCACTGCCTCCAAGTGCTCGGGACTGCACCCAACTGCTACCTGTTTGCACGACTCCTTTGAGCCGTGGTAGGGTAGCAATCTAAGAACAGTGGGACACACTCGAGGCGAAGTAGCAGTGTCAAGTCTGCGGACTATGCTGTACTCATGTCACCTGGGAACTGTTAACTGACGACGGGTATAATACCAACCAACAGTTCCCCGCGAGCCCTGTCCGGTGAACCCGTAACCCAACGAGCACCTGTATACTATCTCCAGTACGACGTACTGATGGCTGTGGGACAGACCATCTCCCCAACTGGGATGAGAAGCGTACACACTAGTCTACTCCGGAGTATCGATGCCCTGTCTCGATAATCCAACGACTAGGGACCTGAAAAAGGATGTGCTTGTAGACTACCCAGCCCCCACTAGTGTGACTGCCATCACAACGCTGGTAGTCAAGCAAGATCCTAAGGGCTCTATCAATACGTACACACATATTAAGATAGATATAAACCAAGTAGCATACTACCATGTTTAGAAAGACTGTTAATATAACTGTGAATATCCCAAGCTTCCATTAAGTAATATACAAGCCAGTATGATACAATAATAGCCCCTAGGGCATATACACTAACAACCCACGGCCAAACTGGTATCACATTCCCTCGCCGCATGCTTCCTATGCTTCCTTTCGGTCTGAGCAGTGAGAAGCGATCTCCTCAAGACCTCTGACAAAGGGACGTCGTCGTCCGAACCAAGCTCTGCCTCCAGAGCAATTACGGCGTCTGTCATCCGCTGCTTTAGCGAAGCCTCCTAAGGTAATGTTGGGGGAGCTGGGGCCACAATAACTGGCTCTAGAAGCGTCGTTGCATCATCGCTCGGGATCGGTACCGCACTTGGAATAACCTGAGTCAAGGTAGTCCCTGCAAAAAATAAAGGAGAGAATCAGAGCACGAATAAAAAAAGGGGGGAACGAAGGAACAATGAGCTGAATTATACCAAGACCCAAAGAAGCGCGGAGCCTCTCTTCCTCCTCGAATGTCTTGATGGAAGCCGCGAGAGCCTCTTCGGCAGAAATACCTGTTGAAGAAAAGGGCATTAGTAAAAGCATAATAATAAGGAAGGAATGAACGCGGAAAAATACAACTGAAGTATACCTGACTTCGCGATGGTGATCAGCGTCGCTTCTTCGTGAGCCAGTCGCTCTGAGGCCACCAGGGCAGCCTGTAGATCGGTGTCGGTCGCAGGCATGTAGAACAAGCCATCGTTAGTGCCATACTCACGCAAGCCTTCGCTGTAGGGAGCATGGGGCTCCTGGCCGAGTACAACGTCAGAAGAAAAGAGCGACTTCTTCTTTTTCTGTGAGCGAACGCCGGCGGCCGATAACACGAGCTTACGCTTGACAGGCATTTTTAGGTGACGAGTCCCGATTTCCGTACCTACTCCAGACTCCGGAGATGCTGCAGCTACCGTTTCTACAAGAACGCAGGGTAGAGGCTCCTTAGGAAAGGCGCACGGGACTACAACTGCAGCAGCTTCTCTTAATGAAGGACGAACAATAGCCCGTCGCTTTAAGAGGACAGCTGGATTACCAGCAGGGGCTGCACCCTTGCGATCAAGCAATAACCGCCTTTCTTCCCTAATAACAGCACCCGTCGCATGCCGGTACCACGCCACGTATACGTTCGAGATGTTTAGCCGCATGAAATGGTGCAGCGCGCTGCGGATACCCTCTTCCGTAGCAACCGGCTCAGCTAAAAAAGCTTCAAAAGGGACACCCTGATCGTAACTCGACTGTTGAGCGAAATGGTGCGAATTGTACCTCATGAACAGCGCCGAGTCGTTCTGCCTGAACACTAAAAAGCCCGGCCTGATTGAATACAAATGCAGAATCTCCCGAGCCTTCAATGTAGGAGCCCCATCTTTGAAGGTATCGTGCAGCGGCTGCACCGTTTTAGTGGATTCCTTCCCGATAGTTAAGACCTTATCGACGAAAGTCATGCTATCCCCAACCATACACGGGCGAAGGACCAGACCCCGAGCTTCTCGCTGTGACGGATCTAAAGCAGAAGCGTCAACTAGGAACATAACCCAAGGGAAATTATAACTGTGATAGAAACGGGGCCGTTTATGGACTCCAAAAACGCCGAGCACATGCAGCTCAATCCACGACGTGAAATAGTGCGGCGGGAGATTTACGGGCTATACCGCCGGCTGAGTGGTGTCTGCCGCTAAGCTGAGGTTATGATACAGGTGAGCCAACCCGGCGACCCCGACGGCCACTCGCGTCCCGGCAACCATTCGGTGAGCCGAATAGAAAACGGATGGCCTCATATAGCGAGGGTGCATTGGGAGCACAAACCAGCTTAACCATAGGCCGAGGAACCCCAAAAAGAACGCCTCTTCGTCGATGTCTGAAGCTGCGAGCTCTGCAAAGGGGACGACCAGGGTATCTGGGAGGAAGAAATTCCTTTGATCTGCTTTCGCTGTCGGCTGGCTGTCCAAGCCAAAACCAAAAGGATCGTCAAGCTTGGCGAATTTCGTGGTTTGTTTTGACAAGGCTTCCGGACGAAGAAAGCGGGTGATGAAATCCGCGAAGCTGACTCCGTGCCCTCCGGATCGAGAAACAGACTCTCGTAAATATTCAACACCTTGATTAGACTCGGGAATCGATATTGAATAGCATTCTCCGGAGTGAGACCCACCACCACTGATTTGGTGGCGAAGATGTATTCGTCAGGGGGAAGTATTTCCTCGTAATGTTCCCCTCTGACGGGTAGGCCCGAAATTTCTGCAAATTCTTCCAAGGAAATCGAAACCTCCTGGTCCGATAAAAGAAAGGTGTGAGTCGGTATATTCCACTGTTCCAAGAATGCCTTGACCCACCATACGTGAGGCGCGGGATAATGGAAAAGAGACACGTAGATAGTGGGGTACAACCCGAGCTTTAGCAGCAACGACTTTTTGGCCGACAAGATGTATCGAGCCCACTGCAAGTATCCGGCTGAATGGTGAGAAGTCAAGCCTATCATGTATGCTTGTCCCCAAGGGCGCGACTCGTCTTGACATATGCGCCGCCCCAGAATATCTAAACCCATCGGCGGCTGTACAGGTATCGAGCCCATAGAGGGCTGGAGGCGTCCATTTGTAATCCAGTTAACCTCCTCCACAGCGTAATTCACGTGGGGTGAGTCAGCATAATGAATGGCGAAAATTGGCTCTGAAGGCACCGCACAAGAGAAACTGCGCCGACCCTGAATAATTTGGTTGTACCACAACCCCGATAAGTGAAGAGACTTCTGCTCCGGGTCGTGATCTTTAATCAATGCAAAAACTTCCCGATCCATGGGCACGTTGGCGTATGCACTCTCTGGGCGAACAAATGGGAAAGAAGAGTCAAAATACATAGTATCTGCGCGAGAAGAAACGAGGGTTAGATGTTAATACTACATTACCAATTCTGACATTTGGTACTTTTGATTTGTACCACACTGCAATGCAGGAAAAAGGGACCGAGGGGGACCCACAAAATCAAAGTGACGGCTCATCATTGATGAGACAGTCAATCATTAAGTAGAAATCCTAAAAAGATTCTCATTTAATGAGAAAATCATTGGGCCAAGAAGTAAAACTCTCTCGAGAGCAGTGCTCTATAATCAGAAAGTACATCTGTCAATTGTAATTATGAGGGGAATAAAAATTCCCCAAAATTTCTAAGAGCCATGCTCTGTGAAAACGATGGAGTAATCCATCAAAACCCTAAAAAGCAAAGCCTTTTGCAGAGTAAAAACTCCAAGATCTTTAAGATCTACAAGACGAACTCCAAGAGTTCTTCATAAAGATGAACAATGTTCTAATTAATGGGTTAAGTAACCCTAAAAATCCATTTTAAGATCTATGACCTGAGAAGAGCAAAGCTTTGTTAATAGGTTCGGTTCTTACCAAATTTGGGCAGAGTTCTAATTCTAAAAGGAATTTCCTCGGGCAGAGATCTAAACTCTGAAGAGAGAATTAAATTCTCAAAAACAAGAAAGAAAGAAGATGAACAGAAGTCATCCCAAGGACCAAAGGCCCTACTTATAGGCGCTAGAAGACGATCCAACTTCCAAGAAGATCCAACGGTGGAATGGTTGCCACCGCTGCACTCACGTGTGAGCCACGTGAGCGCAACGGTGGGGGGGCATTTGTTTCCCCCCAATAAGAGAGCAAGGCTCTGTTCAAAATTTGAACTGAGACAGCGCCACACGTGCAAAGCACGAGAGCGCCAGCGCTCAGAGTTAAAAACTCTGAAGCAGCGCCTCACGGGCAAGGCACGAAAGCGCCAGCGCCATGAGTTAAAAACTCTAAGGCAGCGCCTCACGTGCAAAGCACGAGAGCGCTAGCGCCAGAACTAAAAGTTCTCCACCCTTGGATCAAAGATCCAACGGAGATGATAAATCATCAGAGCACAGAATTAAATTCTAATTGAGGAAATACTCCTCAAATCTTTCAAAACAAGAAAGATTGTGCTCTGTAAATCAGAGCACCGTTGGATCAAAGATCCAATGGTGATTAAAAATCACCAAGTTATAGAATAAGCTCTGTAAGGGAAAATATCTTCCCAATCTTTCTAAACAAGAAGGATTACCGTTGGATCAAAGATCCAATAATGATTAAAAATCACCAAGATACAGAATAAGTTCTGTATGGGAAAATATTTTCCCAATCTTGTTAAAAACAAGAAAAATATCTTCTGTAAAACAGAATTCCTTGGATCAAAGATCCAACGGTGGATAAATTCCCCAAATCAAGTAAGAAATCTCTCAATGAGAGATTTCCTTAACTAAATCAACAAATGTGCCTCCACTATATAAAGACCCCAAGACTCCAAGTCTTGTACAGAGAAACCCCCCCCCCCATAAACTTCAAGTTCAAAAAAGACGAGCAACCATAAAGAGCTTTAAGAGAGAAGAAAGAAGACGAATTTTCTTCAAGGTAAATAGAGATCATAGTATCTCATCTGCATACCCAAGGGTTTAACCCTTATAAAAGAACATAGTTCTTTCTCTGGATCTGAGATCCATGAGACAAGTCTCTCACAAATGAGAATTTAATTCTCGTAGGGATGAATTTGTTCTTAGGGATTGAAGATCCAGGGAAGAACAAAGAATTGAATTCTTCAGAAAAATGCATAAAGAAGGAAACTGCGCTGCTAATAAAATAAAGAGTGCTCTGCACTCAGTGGTTGGCACCCAACGCCAAGCGCCCCACGTGCCCCTCACGTAGGCGCTAATAAAATAAAGAGTGCTCTGCACTCAGTGGTTGGCACCCAGCGCCAAGCGCCTCACGTGCCCCTCACGTGGGCGCTAATAAAATAAAGAGTGCTCTGCACTCAGTGGTTGGCGCCAAGCGCCCCATATGCCCCTCATGTGGGCGCTAATAAAATAAAGAGTGCTCTGCACTCGGTGGTTGGTACCCACCGCCAAGCGCTCCACGTGCTCCTCATGTGGGCGTTGTCTAATATAAAGCGCTCTGCCAATAGAGCCCAGCACCATAAAGAGTGTTTAACACTTCATAAAAAACAAAGAAATGGGGTAAGAGTCAGAGCCCATATCAATGCCCAGCATTGTTGCACATAAAAGGGACCGAGCCCAAATAAGGGTTTAACACTTTATTCAGTACTAAGTGGATTGAGTCCAAGTTGATTAAAAGTCCTTAACTCAGATCAACCGAGCCCATGTGCTCACATTCTTTCTAAATTGGTCTTAGTCCCAAACCCAACTACAGATCTCCCAACTGACATTGGTTCAAGGGTACATCTCCCCACACCTCTGATATATGTCGTTGTAATTTTTCAACATCTTCAAAGGGGTGGCGGGTCCCGACAACTAACAACTATGGACCGTAATGTCCTTAAACTAACTACGTACCGTAATGTCCTTAAACTAACTATGGACCTTAATGTTCTTAAACTAATTATGGATCGTAACGTTCCTAAACTAAACTTTATGGATTGTGATGTCCTTAAACCCAATGGAAACCCAATGGACCGCAACGTCCCTAAACTAAACTTTATGGACTATGATGTCCTTAAACCCAATAGAAACCCAATGGACCGCAACGTCCCTAAACTAAACTCAATGGACTATAATGTCCTTAAACCCAATAGACCGTAACGTCCTTAAACTAGAACGACAGAGCCTAAATGCTCTTTCGTTGGATTTAAATGATCCTCAAACCCTGTTAAGTAGAACTTAGTCTAAAATTAGATTAACGTATTCTTAACAAACACTTAAGTTGATCTTAATCTCAAACGAGATTAACGATCCTTAAATCAAACCAAACCCAAATCCAAGATAATACGGATTTGGACTAATCCACGTCCTACGGGCGACAACATAAATCAGTCTCCATATACAATCTACGGGCAACCAAAAATAAAAAATAAAACAAACACACACGACACGAAGTGAACATCTAGAGAAGGAGAAAGTGGTTTTCGCTACGCGGTAACGTAATTAACTGCAGAGGTTTGCGCCTGCAGGGAAGAATGTTCCCACAATTAAAAACCCCTCGTAGCGAGGGGGAATCTGACGAAATCTGCTACAACGGCCGCATCTGTCTAAACCTTCGATACGCGGTGTTATAAATAAACTTGGCATCTTCGGAGAAAGAGACAAATAAAACCAAATAGCATATGCCCCCAAATTCAGGCAAGACGGCCTACGCGGTTTCGTCTCTGTTTTCGGCGGTAAACATTTGCCATCGTATAGTTGAACTCGAAGAACTTGTTTCAGTTCGATGATGGTTTCCGGTTCTGGGAAATTGAATAAGATTATTCGGTTGTTTTTTTCCCTTCTCCCAGGTTACGAGAGCTCCTAGTATTAGGAGAGTACACCTATTACGCTTATTGAATAGTCTTCTTCCAAACCATAGGCAGGTGCCGAAAGGTAGGGAAGGAAGAAAACCAATTAGCCTAAGTATGGTGTATAGAAGGTAAGAAGTAAAGACATATAAAAGGATTAGAGTGAGGGAAGGGAAACTGCGACTACTATCATTCACGACAAAGTCGCAAATATCCCTGCCGCTCCTACTTCTCCTTTGCATTTCTCCAGAACACTCCGTATCACTACGAAAATCCATATTGCTTGGGTATGCCATCGTATAGTTACATATGAACTCGAAGAAATTTGTTTCAGTTCAAGAATGGTTTCCGGTTCTGGAGAAATTGAATAAATTATTTGGTTGTCTTTTCTCTTTACCTTCTCTCAGATTGCGAGAGCTCCTAATATTAGGAGAGTACACCTATTATGCTTATTGGATAGTCTTCTTCCAAATCTTAGGCAGGTGTCAAAAGGTAAGGACGGAAGAAAACCAATTAGTCTAAGTATGGTGTACAGAAGGTAAGAAATAAAGACATATAAAAGGATTGCGGTGATGGCAAGGAAAATTGCGACTACTGTCATGAATCTGGATAGTGGAAGAGCCATTACTAGGAATACCCGGCCACCCCTCGAAACATTTTCATGTTTCAGTCCTACTGTACAGTGTTAATTGAAAACTGCTTTCCCAATTAGATTATGACTCCAGGATATGTATTTACCAGACTTTATTCTCACATCTGTATGGCATTACAGATGCTGAGTGGGAGTAGAACATTGGGAACTGAGTGATTAGATCCTCAATATCAGAATTCTTTGTAATTGGCAATATTTGAGGAAATCGCCTGGGTTTTGCCTAACGGCAAATATTTGGTTTTGAATATCCATTATTGTGTACCAATTTCAAACTGATATATCTCTACGTTTATTTTATAAAGTGAGATATAACTTTTTGAAATTATGTTTATGACGTTTACTTATATCAGTTGATGATTAGGTAAGGTGCATTCAACAACGATATAATTCTTCTTAACCATAACACGGTTTTCAATCTACGACGCACAGAGTTTGAGTTATTAAACTCAGAGGACTTATACAAAGTATTGTATATTGTCCGATGTCCATTAGGACAAAGGGGATGGTACTCGTACTATATTCCGTCTATTTATGACTTCTCTGGTTTTAAACAAGTATTTCGCTGAAATACAAGGTCCAAATTTTGAGAAATTATAGGTATAAGAATAAAGTAGAGAACCATATGTTGCAAGTATCAGGATTCTTCGTGGTCATCGAAGGTGTAGATACTTATGCTAGGTATTCCATCGTAAGTAATATATTTGAGAACTTACTTCTCTCTCGGTTACTCATCCGTGGGTATGCTCTTTGATGAGTAATGCCGCTTCACCTTTTTCCATATGCACTGGAAACAGCTGCATGTTTTTTGAATCTGATTCAAGTTAAATTAGTGCCTTTGTTTCTGTATTGGATATAGAATGGATTCATATCTTAACGATGTTAAGGTATATAGAGTAGTCTGGCTTATGCTTAAAACCAGAATTTGGATAAACTCAAGGTACATTTCAGTAATGGCAGTTTGTGGGTTATCCTGGGTTTTGACGAGAGTTAACATTCTACCATTTGGAGGATCAATAGTTATATTGTTCTTGACTCGCCACTCGTTTTAGTAAAATGATTTTTTTCAGAAAACACAAGTGGGAGTATGATAGAACTGGAAGTGGTTCCAGAACCACAAACGATTACTGAAAATCTAGTAGAACCTAAAAATTCAATTGGATTCGACAATCCATTAGCCACTCCGCAGATTTGGTGGGTAACTTCAGCCACTTGAGAGGTTCTTCGGTTTCCTCAAAGACGGTGACATGGAGGTTTTGATGACTCAAGCTTACCACTACTGCTGTCCTAGACTATGAGATCTGGCAGGTGGATGAATATAACGTTGTTCTAAATTAGTTTTAGAAGTGCACGGGTGTATGACCTGCCAGAGAGTTGTTGTAGTTAGTGGGAGCAGCGGAAGCGTGGTGGGCCAGTAGCTTATATCTATTTATAGACTAAAGGAAGTATAGCGGAGATAGATCGTCTATTTTTGATGTGACAGCCATAGAGTTTGAATTCATCAGAACAATAGATGGACCTGGTAAGAAGATAGTAAGGAGTGATGTCCTGGTATTCGGATGATGTACTCCTGATAGGAGGTGATGTTCCTATACTACGATCGGTTATACCGTGGTTGTCACAAGGTGTTTCTCCACATAGGATCTGGATAAAATATCAGAGAATCTGGTCACTATATCTATGGGTTTAGATCTAGATTTAGGAAGTGTCCCAATTCGAGTACTTTCACACTATTATAAAGTGTTTTAGAATGGACGAGACCTGGCGTGGTGGTGTACCCGCAGGTGATGGAGTCACCCTCTCTAAAGAGATGTCTTCTAGACTAATGGGGAGAGGGATTTGCGTGATTGACATATCACTTACTTAGGCAATTGAGTCAATCATTAGATATCAAGTACCATACAAGATATTGCTTTTGCACTGGTTGCAATAAGCATATATTAATCCAATCCTGAAGAAGTATTGGGAAGCAGTTATGAACATAAGAGGATGTTTTTGGTATATGGTAACGGCAACCTCCTTCAGGAGGCAGTTAACATTTCAGGCTTTCAGGGTGGCCTGGATGACAGAGTGGCTGTCAGAGTTAATATTTTTCCTTCTTTTGAGGGGCAGTATGTTGGACAGGTGGTCCAAACGGATACTGAGAAAGACATGGCGCAGGATACTGATTAAATTCAGGGGAAGATATGGTTTAAAAAGTTTGTTGAATTTGGAGTTCATTTGTGAACTTAGTCCCATCAGATATCCAGACAAATTCTAAAACATGTATCGCTTATTTTGGGAGATAGTCTTCCTCCGTGAAGTTAAGATATAGAGAGATAAAAATAGAAACATTGGAGCGGATCCACTCACTAAGGCTATTTCTCGAACGCGATAGTTTCACAAACGTGTTGTGTGAGACTGATTAGTAGAGAAGTTGGGTGTTCGGTATCACACAGGCTGTGAGTATGCGACACCGCAATAATTAGGCTTAAGTGCAAGTGGGAGATTGTTGGATATAGTGCCCTCAAGTCAATTATTGTTATCGCAGGCAGGCGATTGTGATGATTGAGGGAGGACCTATACGGGTAGAACAGTCTTACTCGAGATGATAGTATGTTATCTGGTTTGTCTTTATCATCATGTACATGCATTATGTGGTATTACATATCACTATTATATGTTGATAGAGCCCATAGGATTTTTTCTTGACTGCCAGCGTTATGATGGCGATCATACATGTGGGGGCTGGGTAGTCCATAAGCACATCCTTAAATGTCCCTAGTCGTGGGAGTATCGAGACCGGGCATCGATATTCCGGAGTAGACTGGTGTATACGTTTCTAGACCCCGACGAGGGGTGGTGGTTGGTCCCACAGCCATTGGTCTTTCGCACCTAAAATCATATACAGGTGCTTACTGGGGTGAGTACACTGGACGGACTCGCCGGGAACATGCTAGATGGTATTATACCTATTGTCAGATAGCAGTTCTCAGGTGACATGAGTACAGTTTAGTCCTTCGACCTGAGATCGTCATTTGTTTCGTGTGAGTTCCCGTTGTGCTTTGATTACTACCCTATCACGGTTCAAAGGAGTCGTGCAAACAGGTTTTAGTTGGGTTTAGTCCCGAGCCATATGGAGGCGGTGAGCGGATCGTCGGGGATTCGTCTCTCCCGGTATTGGGGATTGATGTCGCACTGTGCACTGGTGGACATCACTACAAATCCTTGGCCAAGGTAAACGAGAATTACTGATTTGGATCAGTAGTTTCTCAGTGGGTGATGGACTTCGCACCGACACGAAATATCGTGTTATTAGGGGTCTGACTTTTTCCACTCTCTAGACCCGATATGCGATACTCTTAGACGAAGAGACCGGACTGTACGGAGATTGTCACAGATAGGCTCAGTAGGGATCCGGATGAGTTTGCTCATCAGCCTTCCTTTTCGACAGGTACCCAGATAGCCGTTATGTACAGCTAGTGCCGCTGACGTGCTTGTGGTTATGGATTTATCCAGTAACTCACTGCCGGCGTACTGTCGAGTCTTTAGAATCCCACACATAGGGTTTTCCCGGTTCAAGCGAAATGATGTAGTATCCGTATTATGATACGTGCAGGGTTCCGATCGAATGATTGTACTAGTTACCCGGACTTTCGATCGGACGGTTGATAATACTAACCGGCTTAGGTTTGAGACGGATTATTAAATCAGGTATTGATTTAATAATTTACGTATATATATTTCGATATGTATATTCTAGTATTATATTCTTTGTGTTGTTCTATCTCTTTGGGTATTCGTATTTTGATACGAATACGTGTATGTATATACAGTTGAGTGTATCCGTATTTATACAGAAAATATTCTAGAAAGTGGACACTTCATTTTGGTTTATCCATTTATTAATTTAAATGGAAATGAGGTGTAAAGATAGTGAAGAGAGAATGGTGAGAATCATGCTTGGATAGTATTGACAAATGAATTGTAAATTCATTTGTGCAAACTATTCAATTATGATTGCTTTATTTTAATTGGAAAATAGTTTTATACAAAACCATACTCTCATTTAGATGAAGACTTGGTTGTTTTTTATGAAAAACATTCTCACCATTTCTGCTCATCTCTCTTCACTAGCCTTTCTTGAGCTCCTCCTCCTTCATTTTGATCTTCCACCCTACCATCTCATGAGTTGAGAATTAAGGGTGGAAGAGAAATAGAAATACACTAAGAACAACTCACTACATCCTACACACTCTAGATTAGCAACTTAGAGTCCCTAGTTGTTCCACTAGATTTTTAGTGTGGAGTTAGAGTCATGAACCACATCTCTCGGGTGGATCATCTTCGACGGAGGAAAACCGGCGGTCAAGCTCGATCAAGGAGACCCCAAAGAATTAAGGAAGAGGGTAGAAGACCGAAGGACACGGATCTTTTGGTAAAACAACTCTATCAAGGTAGATAATATCTTTGTAGCTTACTAGTTTCATGTTTCGTTTCGATTCTAGGTAGTTGTTTCTAGCGCCAAGTTTTTAAACCCCAAAATTTTTTCGTTCCGCAACGGTCACGGTCGACGGCTAGGGCGCTAGGAACCCCAACAATACTCACATAATGAATTTGGATATAGATTGTGGGACCTATAAAGCAATACGTTGGTTAAAAGCCGAGATGTGGTTTTCTTTGAAAACCAAATCCTCGAAGACATCAAGAACGAAGATAGACCGACGTCATAGGGACCGACGTCGCAATTCTCTCCAGAAGTGATCGAAGATGTGGAACCACTGCCTTCTCCCGAGGTGCATGATGACGGGGGAGATGATGTGACCGAGGTCAGTGATGATGAGGTGGATATCGGTCCGGATGACCACGAGAGGAAGGGTCAACTCCAGTCCAGCCACTTGAAGTTCCAACACCAAGACGGTCAACAAGAGAACGTCGGCCACTAACAAGGTACTTTAGCAATGAATATGTTATGCATTTTAAGTGTGATAGTCGGAATGTTATCCATCTAACAAAGAATCCGAGTTTCCACTCGAAGTCCAAGCACGTCGATGTTCGCTATCAATGGATCCGAGACGTGCTTGAGAAGAATATGTTAAAGCTACAGAAAATCCATACTGATAAGAATGGTTCATATATGATGACGAAGCCGTTGACCAAAGACAAGCACTAGATCTGTTGACTGGTTGCAGGTATGGTGATCTCCTCATAAGTCATGAGGGAGAGTTTGTTGGGAATCTCACTCCTAATAGGGGAATGTGTTCTAGTCAAAGTTGTATGCATGGTGTGCATTGTTATCCTCCCTTAGAGTTAATGCATCTTGGAAGATGAAAAGTGTATGATTATTCTCCCTTGGGGTTAATACTTCTTGGAAGATGTAAGGTCTCTTAAAGTTGATGCTTCTTGGAAGATGAAAGGTCTCTTAGAGTTGATGCTTCTTGGAAGATGAAAGGTGTATGATTATCCTCCCTTAAAAGTTAATACTTCTTGGAAGATGGAAGGTGAGCTTCTTGAGAGTTGTTATGACTCTTGGGAAATGTACTTAACGAACCTTGGAAATTGGAGTTTATTGGCTTTGGGAAGAGAAGGGGATAATTGTATTGCTTGACAAAGGATGCTTACTCCCATCTATAAATAAGGGCTCCTTGATGCATCCTTAAGATATCCAACATCCAACACATCCAACTATCAATCTAATAATATCCACTTGAAGTTCATCCAAGTGAAGCTATCCACTCAAGGTGACAGGTGAAGGACCGAGGTGTCAAAGGTATACTATCGGCGGTGTGTCGATGAGTTTGTTCTTGTTGCAATCCACTCTTATAGTGAATAACTCTATGTTGATGATCCTCTAATGTGCTAAAGACAAAATTTGTAATCTCATTATTCTTATAGTGGATGACAAACTTTCTGGATTAGGTCTGGTGGTTCCCCCCTCATATTGAGTGGGTTTTTCACGTAAAAAATATTGTGTGACTCGTGTGCTATTTGCTTGCTCTACTTTCTTATTAAATCTAACAATTTATAACAAAAATGTCCACCACCACACTAATCCGACCTTTGTGGCTTGGAAAATAATATAATACGTTTTTTTGACAGTGATTAACCCTGTGCATTTTGGCATCTTGCAACCTTTTGTTATGGCTTACGGGGTTTTCATACCCAATACATTTTGTACCTCGGAGTTGTTTAATTCAAGGTTGGTATTAATTGCAGGTAGGTGATATCGATAAATTGGTTGGTTGGGTGTTCTGCTTATTTATTATTATTTTTTCTTGGAGATAAAAGATTAGCGATCTTTTATTTTGAAAAGTAAAGTTATACCGTACAAGTTAAATCCAATGAGTCGATTGATCAAAAAAGTGTGTGTTACTTATTCATACAATGTTTCCCTTCTTTTTGGGATTAATTGCATAAAACAATCTTTAGATTACCTTGTACACCACTTATACTACTTCAAGTGTTTGTTAGCACCAACGCTCCACTGTAAATTGACCATAAGCCTTTAAAAAAACACTCTAATCATACTGACGTGCTCTAAACAGTGTAAAACAAGGTCCACAATTAGATTAGACAATCATCTGACTAGTTTAAAAGATAGAGAGGCGTTTGCATAAACAAGTCACTTAAAGAGGTGTAAGAGCTATATGGTGAAAATTCAAGGGAATTTTTGTTCAATTAATTACCCTTGGTTTTAAATGAAGATTATTTATATTTTTTATTATGATCAGGAGTGCTCAGCATGGTCATGCTTTCAATCTACCTAAACAACCAAATGCTTTCAAAATTTCAAAGCACACCCATCCAAAAAGTACCAAACTTTATGCAAGAATATTTGGTATAAGCAACAATCAAGTCCTTGATGTCACGCATATTTTATTAGGATTGGGGAAAATGCTTATATTTCCGTTAGATTGCCAACATTAGATATAATATCATTCGAAGATTGATAAATTAAATTCCATATCATTTCTTTGGGGAGTCGGAGTAATGTCGTTACTAAATTTGACGAATCGTTATATACCCTATTAATTTTGGGTTGGCGATTTGTGTGGGTCCTATTTGAGAAAATGATGCTAGAACGTCACCTGCTCATGGAAAATTCTTTCTCAGTCCTAGATTTTTAACACAATAAATGATATGTCATTTCCTTGGGATTTTCGAAAAATGTATATTCCTTGCGATTTTAGAAAAATGTATAAGGGTGTGTTCGTTTCAAGTCATTTGAAAATACAATTCCGAAATTTGAAAATTCATGTTAGTTCCGAGTCATTTAAAATTGGAATTTGCTTAATGGTGTTAGTCGAAACCACATTTTAGAGTGCAGGAATTTGGATTTTAAAATTCATCATTCAACTTATATTACAAAAATGAAAAACCCAATCAATTTGCAAATCGCCATGTACCCCTAGATTTTCTAAAACGGCATACTATATATAATAGATCAAAATTTAAATAAAACGTCCCACCCGGCTTCGCCAACACTTGCCGCAGCCGCCATTAACCAGATATCGATCGCCGCCGCCGCCGACTGACCGTCCCCACCACAGTCATAGTCACAAATTCGTGATTCGAGTATAATTCGGCGAGTTCGAAAATTAAGATTCGGAGAACTACTCGGAAAAAATCGGCAGGTATTCGGGAAAGATTCGGCAAGCGTTCGGGAAATGTTCGGAAGGGATTTCGAGCAAGAAATTAATGTATGAGACGCTGGGTTTTGATTTTGTGAATTATTCGCTATTTTTTCGAATAATTCGTGAATTATTCACAAATTATTCGACGCGTTCGGCAACGGCGATCGGATGATCAAAAATTCGCGAATTATTCGTGAACTCGCCGAATAATTCGTGAATTATCTGACTATGACCACGGTCGCAGACCGTCTCCATTGCAGCCGCCGCCGATCGTTGCCGCCGCCGCTGACTGACCGTCTCCATTGTCGCCGCCGGCCGACCGTCCCCATCATCGCCCCCGGTTGACCACCACCACTGTCGGCAGCCGACCCCTGTCGGTAGGGCGTGCCCACCTCTATCGTCAGCCGACCGCCGCTCTACACTATCCCCATTCGTCTCCATCGACCGTCGCCGTCCCGTTACATCTCTGTCACCGCCGCCCTTCACCGTCCCCATTCGCCGCCATCGATCATCGACCGTCCCCGTTCGTCTTCGCCATCTTTGCCGCTCGTCGCTGCGTCCGATCGCCGCCTCTGATCGACCATCCTCGTCGCCGGCTGATGGTCGTCTTCGCCGCCACCGATCATCCTCCATTATCGATCGGCGTCTGTCGAACCACCGTCGGTTGGGTACCAACCAACGTTCGCTATTAAATATATTGCCCTAAATTACATATGGACTTTGAAATCAAATGACTGTCATTTGGAATAGAAAATAATTTTATCAAAATGATGGTCATTTAATTTACAAATTATGGATTGTAAAATTATCCGGGACTAACACCCCTATCTACAAATCTACAAACCGTGGATTGTAAAATTATAGTGGACTAACATTGATGAGTTTATTGCTGATTTTAATTTTCACAAACGGCCGATAAAGACAAATAATTGCTTTTGTAGCCATGACCCTCATTTGTCTAACTGGCTGGTTTAGGTTCTTCCTAAATTATAGGGGAAGTAATTCTACCTTTTTTTGGAGGGGCTAATGGTCCTATCATCTGGACTGTCAAGATAGAACACGAGGTTAAAACGATAGAGTTTTTCCTCTGGATAATACTGTTTAATTAAATAATTCATACTGACTCCCAAAGAATTTCAAAGCCGAGCCGAAAACACTATTGCTGGCGCTTTTTTTGTTGACAGCGTTTTCTTTTGTTGATATTGATTTTGCCATATGCGGTAAGAAATTGATTTTGTTAAGCGTGTTTTAGATTTAAAATTTGATTTTGTTGAAATTGTAACAGATTTGACAGAGAGGGAAAGAAAAAATTTCCTGTTTTTTTGAAAATAGAATAAATTTAGTTAGTATATTGAAATCTATTATGAATTTTTTATGGAAATCTATATTTGATTTGGAAAATATATTAAAAAAGCATAATAGAAATCTATATACTAACTAAATTTATACCTTTCCCAAAAAACTATGAGATTTTTCCATCTGCTTTCTGTCGATTTTGTTCAATTTTAATAAAATCAAAATCTAAAACAATCTTAACAAAATCAAAATCAATATCTTGTTGTACATATGACAAAATCAATACCAACAAAAGAAAACACTATTCGCAATAGCGTTTTCACTTTGAGGAAAATGTTGTTGCCAATAGCATTTTCATCAAAAGGAAAACGCTATTAACAATAGCGTTTTTCTTTGGCAGTTATAGAAGGCATGTTCTCATAAATATTTTGGGAAAAGCATCATTTTGGAAATTGATTATGTTAATAGTATTATTTTAGGCAAAAACTCAAAACGAAACATTTTTCAAATTAGGCGGGTCATGTCCATCCAGCTGGTCTCTTGGTAGAAAAATTCATCCTGAACCTTCGACAGCACAAGCTCGAGTTCTTGTTATCCAAAACTTGTAAGATGCAGACGAGAAAAAATTTATTGCATGTCATGATTTTTTTTGTGTTTCCTTTTTAGAACTTTTTGATCAAATTTATTCATTTCCCAAAAGGAATATATTTTGTATTGAAAATTGTTAAAGGTATAAAAGTAATTACATGCATATGAGAGAATGGCATAACATGTTCTTGCTTTGAAACCTTCATATGGATTTTTTTTTGCATCTTTTAAATGAAAAAATGATATACTTTTTTGCGTGCCCTCATGAGCTATAGTTATAATAGTAAAAATAAAAATAAGCACCTTATTAAATAAATATTTATACTTTTTTAAATTCGCATCCGTTGAAATCTTTTAAATTGCTCCAAGAAACGTATCCTTATTAGTGTTATTAAAATATCATGACTAAGCGTTGCTATGACGATATTATTTCTCTTTTTCTGTCAAACACAGAGACGATTTCTTCCTAGATCTAAGTTTTTTTACCCCCGTTTCGGTGCGTTGTATTCTCGCTTATTTCTCTATATTCTTAGCATTTTTCTTTCTTTTCCAAATGCTTGCTTGATGTTGTTATTTAGGTAAATCTGCTTTTAAACTCACATTTCCAAAAGCATTTATTTTTAAACCAATAAACTCCCATAAATGTCAAAACACCCCCATAGCTTATGCTTAGTTTCTTTTAGACCAAAAATTCCGTATACTGAATCTTTTACGGTGTGATACATCGATATTTAAAAAATATCCTTGCTGCTTTTATTTTCAACCTGCATCCTATTAAAATATGTTATAAACCCAACTAAGTTTTTCAATAATTTAGTTTTTCTCTCACCATATCTTGTTTCGTCTTCTCTTATTTGCCTATCTAGCCACTTTCTATGGAGAATAAAACCTTTCAAATTAAATTGACAAAATGTTCATTCAATTGGGATATTTGATCCCAACTTAAAAGCCTAAAGCATTAAATTTTCTATGGAGAATAAAACCTTCCAAATTAAATTGACAAAATGTTCATTCAATTGGGATATTTGATCCCAACTTAAAAGCCTAAACCATTAAATTGGGGCACGATTGTCAATTCCATGTTTAATAAGACAAAAATATTTTTCTTAAACCATTATATTCAGATTTTAATATGGAACGGTATTCGATCTTAAGGTTCCACAAAGATAAGGGGACATGATTAGAGTTTCATCATATCAAAATATTTAAAGATGCAGAGGGACCTAAATTTTAGATCTAGAAATTGAAAAGATCTAATAATAAAACCATGGAAATATTTAGAAAACCTCCCTCCAAAAAATAATTATAAAATAAAACATCTTAAAACCTTTTTGAAATATTTTAGAGCTATATGTCTTCCAAACGGATAACTAGAGAGTAGAATAAGGAATACCAAGAGCATGAACCAAGAATACTATGTTTGAGACGTATGAGTTTATAATATTTCATATAATTTACGTATTAGGCTCTTTAAAAATAAGTCAGTTTTGATAAATGTCCGTAAACAAATTCTTATTGTTTATATATCATTTTCTTGCTGCATTCATCTACAAAGGATTCGGTTACGAAACATGATTGAATATTTACCAATTAGACCCAAATACAAAAATCACCATGAAATTATATATAGAATACTTTCTTGTTTAAATCCGTAAAAGTTTTTAAATAATCAACCTAATGAGCGGTGATATAGACAAGAAATATAAAACACAGCTAGTAGAGATGCAAATCTGGACATAAAAGGTTATCTCAAAATTCGCATCACTCACTTGTATGTTTAAAATTTCTAAAATAGAAACTAAAATTCTTAGAAATCAAAATCCTATTTTTAATCCGATATTTCCCACACCATACACAAATTCCATCAGATGTCGTTATGACATACCTCGTTTGTACCAGAATACGACCTCTTATCCAAAATTCAAAAAAGGTACATATTTTTGATAATTTTCATAAAGCTAAAGGTGGTATCTGCAAAAGCACACTACTTTTGGCGCACACGGCATAGCGTGCAACGATGTCTCCGACCGAAGGCTTCTCCTTTGATTTTAACGCCGTCGCCTCACAAAATTCCCCAAAATTTCAACGTCCTCGTCGACGAAAATAAAAACTGAATCTTTATTTGGAAAACCCCCTCCATTTCCCCCAAATTTCGTGCTCCAGAAGCCACGCCGTCTTCAAATCGACTCCTCCCACAAAAATCCCCCTTCTTCAAGAAAATCCTAGATCCCCAAATTCGATGGATTTCTAGGGTTTAGGGTTTTGAATTCGGCTCCTGGTCCTTCTACGATGGTTTCCCGCGGGCTGTTCGGGTGGTCCCCACCCCACATGCAGCCGTTGACCCCGGTCTCGGAGGTGTCGGAGCCGCCGGAGTCGCCTTCGCCGTACATGGACGCGGGCGGCGAGGCGGTGCAGATGGAGGACGAGGCGGCGGTGGACGAGGCCGAGGAGATCGAGCCTCCGCCGGCTGCGGTGCCGTTCTCGAGGCTGTTCGCTTGCGCTGATGGCTTGGATTGGGTTTTGATGGCGGTTGGATCGGTTGCAGCGGCGGCTCATGGGATGGCGCTGGTCGTGTACTTGCATTTCTTTGGGAAAGCCATCAATTTGCTGAGCTCGCAGCATGTAGATTCGCCGAGTTATGGAGACGATGCCGAGCTGTTTCACAAGTTTAAGGAGGTGAGTTTTTTTTTTTTTTTTTATAAAATCTTTATGGTAGATTTTGAATTATTAGTGTTAAAGCTATTGTTTTTTTTATTGTCCTAGGTTTTCTTGAATTTAGATATTAGGAAGCTTCTTTCTTTATGTGTGTTTAGGAAAGAGAATCGAGCATAACAATTAAGGGCCGTCTTTGGTGGAATTGAAAGATGTTAAGGTGGTTTCACAGACTAATTTAAGTATGTTTTGAAGATTGAAGTCAGCTCTTATTCCTAGTTCTGGCTGTTTGGGGAAAATCCATATGCTTTGCTCCTCGTCTATCCTTCATTGGAACTGCCGAGATTTGCTTTAGGTAACTTTAGGTAACGCTAATGAAATTGGGCAGTTCTATATTGTAAGTCATTTGCGGTGGACCTGTGTTTGACTGTACCGATCACTATCTATCTGGAGTTGGAGTAATTTGCTCATCGCAATTCATTTCATAGGATGGTTATGCTAGGTGTAATTTCATGATTTTGTGCATCCATTCGTTATCATCAAAGACCTCATCTTCTACTTAGTCCCGAGTTAAATAATTCATCTTTAGAATGAGCTGATTCTATTGCTATGGCCTTGGTTTTTGTAGCTTTAAAACCTTTTGATTTTGCACTTTGTTGGAATTCTTATACAATGCCTTTTCTACCTATTGTTTCATTTCTTTTGCAATAATCATGTTGCACTTTACACATGATATCCGTGTTTTGTGTACCTTAAGTTGATACCTTTTGTTCCTATTGCACCATCCTTTTGAGTTTCACTGAGGATTTACATTTTACACCTTAATCTATCATTTCCCTCTACATCTATAACCATTGCTTAGGTGTATGGTAAATTCCCCTCTTGTCCATAGATTCCTTGGTTCCAAATTTAGCACTAATTAAGTGAGGCTTAATGACATATCAACAAGTCATGAAACATCATCAAATTTTTCATAGAGCCTTGCTTTTATAGAGGACCTCATTTTGATGGGAGAATAATTTAGATGGCATCATGGTGGTGATGATGATCTTTTCTTGCTTGTGTCGTATATACAAACTCTCTACTGACTTGCTGAGGATCCTTCTTACATCTTTGTTTGGTGCCCTTTACTATATAAATTAATATGTAAATGGTGATATTAAATGTATCATCTTTAAGTTTAGTAACATCATGACGTTATATTGATTTTCACACGATAGACATAAACGAACACTAAAAGAAGAGGAGGCAGTTTGAATTGTTGTACCCATTTCTGAACCATCATTACAAAACTTGGTCGATTTTTGGGAATTGCATGAAGGACTTGTCTACATTTTGGTGATGTTTAGTAAGCTGCAAGACCCTGGCTTCAATTGCTATTAACTTTCGTTTCGTGCTGCAAGAGCCGCAGTTAAGCGAGGCACAAATCTAATGCTTGGATCAAGGTATGAAAAATTGGCCGATCCCTCGGCTTGATCGGATCGGATTTTGAAGCAGGTGATACGAAAAACAATCAAAAACTCAGGACTAGCCTTTGCAAGCCAAAACTCAATGAGATTTTCATAGGAATTGGCCCGATTCTGTGATCTAGGTTGAGTCAGACCGAGTTATTTCGATTCATGCCGACCTGAGGAATACGAGACGAGGGAAGAGAAAGACGGATCTCTTCTAAATATATATTATGTTTTGATTACCAAAACATGCCATTTTAAAATAATATTCTTATTAATAACAAAAAATAAAATGAAAATTCAAGATAACAAATATAAGCTTACAAAATATAGGATAAAATGCAAAAGAAATTCAATATCATATGGTAAAAAGAATTTAATATAGAAAAGTTCTCAAAAAGACTTCTAGTCTCTCTTACGACCTATATAAAATTTTTACATTTTTTAATATTGTTTTAATCTGTCAATATAAAAATACGACATCTCCGATCCGAGACGGCAGATATAATTGAGACGACCGATTCCGATCCCAAAAAGTGGCTATTCGACACCGACACCGACCCCGAGTTTTCAAACCTTGGTTTGGATGGTTATATCTGTAGATGCATGATTTGTAAATGCAGTGCAGATTTAGACCGTTTGTTGAGCAAAAACTGAAGGAATTGGAAATCCCATGGCGGGATTGGAAAAGGATCAGAAAAATTTCAAGCGTAGTCAGATGAGATTTGGAGTTGCTTGCTAATGTAGTCGCCATATAAAGAATGGTGTAAAATGCATTGCAACTTTGCTGTAGTCCATGTGGTTGGAGTATTTAGTTGTAGTTCATTTGGTACAAAATACAATTTAAGATTCTTATTTGGCCCTTTGCATAACCAGAGACCCCAACTGCAGCAAATGCTGCTACATATGTAATTGTTTACGGTCAAATAGGTTCTAGAGAGAGGATGATTGTGATTTGCTGACTTAAATCATAATTAATCTTTATAGAAAGGTTCTATGTTCTTGGTGGGATTACATAAGATTTGTTAGGGTTTTTTCCTGCATATGAGGAAATTACCATCATAAGGATGACCTAAAATACGTGCAATGAGGGCTTTGTCTAGTGAAATCGTACTGATATAAATTGATATTTGGTCATCAAAGGGATCTTTATTTTTTGTTGTTCTACCTTCATTTACTAATTGTTTCATTAACCGCGTCTCTCTATCATGATGAGTTTGTACCCCTTATAAAAAAAGAAAGAGAAGAAAAGAAAAGATGAAATGAAACCCTCTCACGTGTTTAACACGTGAGCGCTCACATGCTGCATGTGACCTTCGGCTTCAAGGAAGATTAAATCCTATGATATGGCTTCCACGTGTTGAACACGTGAGTGCTCATGCAAGGCATGTGAGTACTGAATTCAGATAAAATTAAAACCCATACGGCCCCATGTATTAAACACGTGAGCGCTCATATGCAAAGCACATGAGCGCCGCCGCCATATATATATATATATATATGACAGCCCTTATGTGAAATTCACGTGAGCGCATCAGTTTGAAGTGCTGACTTCAGATAGAATTAAATTCTATTTATAACTAAGTTCTATTTGAGAAATATTTCCCCATGATCTTTCTAATATTGATTTTCTCTGTTAAACAGAAAGTCTCTGGATTCAAAATCTAACGGTGATTATAATATTACCGACCAAATCAGAAGATATGATCGAATTCTTTGTTAGGAAAATATTTTCCTAATCTTGCTAAAATGAACAGAAAATATTTCCTGTTAAACAAAATTCTCCGGATCTTAGATCTAACGGTGGATATGATTCCTCGAGTGATCTCTGAGATCAATTAAATCAATCAAGATCTTTCAATGAGGGATTCTCTCAAACTAATTGATATTTTTTTCTTTTCTATATAAAAGACCCAAGACTTCAAGTTTCACATAGAGAAAACCCTCTATAAGTTTCTGCAAGAGAGAAAATCCTCTTCGCAGACTTCCAAAAAAACCAACCGAGAATTTAATTTTCTTTTGAAAGAAAATCATCCCTTTGTTCAAACCTTAGGTAAATAAAACATAGAGATAAAAAAATCTCCTTTACCAATCATATATACATATATGTAAGGGCTTAACTCTAAAAAAAACTTAGTTCTTCCTTTAGATCTGAGATCCACAAGACAAATCTTTCACAAGATGAGAATTTAATTCTCATCGGGAAAATCTTGTTCTTCAGACTCAAGATTCAGGGAAAAATTATGATGTTTTATCACCCTCCATAAGAACAGAAGAAAGAAAGAAAAAGATGGAATTTATATTTCAGAAATTTAGTTCCTTCAAGATATGTTTTTATCTAAAAATAGTTTTTTTTATCCCACAAAGAACTTATTTCTTATATAAAAAAGAACTTAGTTCTTACAGTTGATCTCTGTATGAATATGGTAGAGTCTTACGCGAAAAACACGTGAACAACTTAGAAAATAAAGGCTCATGTGAAAGCCCAAGAAAACGACTCGTGTGAAAAGCACGTGAGCACTCAAAAGGAAAACATGAATAAGCACCTCACGTGATATCCACATGAGCGCTTCAAAAGAAACCATCCGAGACTTAAAATCTCACGTGAAAAGTACGTGAGCACTGGGAAGAAAAGCAAACAAAGGTGCGCCACGTGAGCGCTTGAAACCAAAGACATGCGCATCACGTGATATCCACGTGAGCGCTTGAAGCTAAAACGAAAGGGCGTATCACACGAAAAGCACGCGAGTGCCTGAAGCTAAACAGAGAGTGCGCATCACGTGATGCCCACATCAGCGCTGTATAAACGAGTGCTTAGCACTACTCACGTGAAAGACATGTGAACACCAAGAGGCATAGCTACTCACGTGATAGCACGTGAGCGCCAAAGAAACCAAAGTACTCGCGTGATATTCACATGCACACTGAAGCGGGAAGGATATTACATTTTATGGTGAAGCTTAAGCTTCTGGGCCCAGTGCTTAGTATTGTTGGGTTATGTAAAGCCCAAAACAAAATGTTTGGTCTATTGCTTAGCACTGTTGGGTAACAGAAAGCCCGGCATTTAGTCTAAAATAGACTAACCCCCTGAAGTTTTAAACTTTTTCAATTTTAAAAAGAAAATCAATCAATCATACATATTTTAAGTCGACCTAAGATTAACGGTTCTTAAACATATTTTAAGTCGATCTTAATCTAAAACTAGATTAATGATTCTTAAAGCTCTGAACTTATGGATTTCGTTTACACGAGATCTGCGTTCTAAGTTTGACCCCAAATTTATAATATATATATGGATTTGGACTAATCCGCGCCCTACGGGCGACGACATAAACTAGTTTCCGTATACAATCCACGGGCAACCCCAAAATAAACAATATAATACGATACGAAGCGATCTGTCTGGAGCAAGTGAAAGTTGTTATTGTAATGCGATATAAGTTCGATCCCAAATTTATAGTATATATACGGATTTGGACTAATCCGCGCCCTACAGACGACGATATAAACTAGTCTCCGTATACAATCCACGGGCAATTACAAAATAAACAATACAACACGATATGAAGTGATCTGTTTGGAGTAGGTGAAAGTTATCGCAATACGATATTGTAATTAACTGCAGGGGCTTGCGCCTGCAGGGAAGAGCGTCTTCACAATCAAAAACCCCTCAAAAATGGGAAATCTGATAAGTCATGCTACATCGGTTGTATCTGTCCAAAGCTCCGATATATGGTGTCATAAATCAACTTTGGCATTTTCGGAGAGGGGGATGGATATGTTCCAAATAGCATCAGTCCCAAATTCAGGCAAGATGTTCTATTCCAGTTCGTCTCTGTTTTCGGCTGTAAACAGAGTCAATATCTCCATTATAGCATACTGTACATGAAGTTACTATCAAGTACAATTCACTTTTATCCTTCCTTTTTTAAAAAAATAATTTAGACTCTTTACTTGTTGTTCACTTGAAATTTTATGCGGCATTAATTTTTTGCTTTAGACAACAAATGCTTAAATTGTATCTTATAGTTTATCACCTTATCTAATTTTGTAATTGTGAGATGTTTTGAATACTTTTCAGCTGCATCCTCTGTGACTGTCCCCATGAATTCTTTTTTAATTGCATATCTATAGCCTTCCCGAATTTCATATTTTTTTGCGTTTGTTCCATGAAGACCCCCTTAGGTGGTTTGTTTCTTCCAATAATTTGTAGTCTCTTATTCTGACTGAATTTTGTTTCTCAACCTTGGCAGCATGCTCTATGCATAATTTATATAGCTGCCGCTGTTTTCGCTGCTGGATGGATAGGTACTTCATTATGACGGCTCTGATTTCTTCAAATATTCCTGTCTATATATTTTAACTTCAGTACTGACTTAAGTAAATTTTACAGAGGTGTCATGCTGGATTCTTACCGGTGAGAGGCAGACTGCCGTGATCAGATCAAAGTATGTCCAAGTATTGCTAAATCAGGACATGAGCTTTTTTGATACTTACGGGAACAATGGAGATATTGTCAGTCAAGTTTTGAGTGATGTGTTGCTCATTCAATCTGCCCTTAGTGAGAAAGTATGCATTGATGCGTAATTGCTTTGTCTTGGTGCTTTCTATTTTTCTTTCCTATTAACAAATATATGGATTCCTTACTGCATAATATAATCTTCTTTTGGTGTCTGCCCTTTTATTGGAATGTGTCCTTGGACTTTCTCATGGATATGGACTTTTGATTTTACAGGTTGGCAATTATATTCATAACATGGCCACTTTTTTTGGTGGCCTTGTCATTGGGTTGGTCAATTGTTGGCAGATAGCACTTTTGACTCTTGCCACCGGCCCTTTCATTGTTGCTGCAGGAGGAATTTCAAATATATTCCTTCACCGGCTTGCAGAAAGTATTCAAGATGCATATGCAGAAGCAGCAAGCATAGCTGAACAGGTTTTTTCTTATGCGAAAGTCTTCGTCTTGTCTGTCAGATTTGTGAGCATCAAAATAGTTAAATTGTCTGAAAATCCTTGCATCAATTCAGTTTTCTTACTGGATATTGTTTGTCCTTTGGAAAATAGCAGGAATGAAATTATAGCATCATATATTATGCTTAACTTAACACCTAGGTGTTACTTTCCTATTGCTGTTTTCAATTATTGTCATGCATTTAATATACTAGTTATTTTTTAAATGTTTGATAAAACAGTGCACATTCTTGTACAGCCTGTTATGAGTTAATCGACTGGTTTTGCTAATTGTTAATTGTGCTTTAAATTTATTTAGATGTCTTGGATTTTCAGATATTAGTTATGTATTCTGAAGAAAGTGTTGACCCTTTTATATTTGTTTTTTTTAACTTAAACCCCCGACACTAATTACCAAAAAAAAACCCAAAACTGGGTAATTACTTATTATTACCCCACCAAAAACTTTGAAGTTGCTGTTAACCCCCCCAACTAGCCCTTTTCCCTCACCCCGTTAGCCATTTAACATAGAAACACGGGATATGGTTACTAAAACCACCCAAACCACTCGTCTTCACTCTTCTTCATATGAAGTTTCCAATTAGAGCCCCAATTCAAATTAGGGTATAGGAATTGCTCTTCAAATCCTCTAATTGGCAATGGAATACGGTTCTTTTTTCTCAACATTCTCTAGCCATGAAGCAGTGGAATGCGAATGTGGGCTTAATTGCAAGTTTCGTGTAGGTGGAAAACTGAAAACGAAGGAAGGAAAGTTCTTCGGTTGCCTTAGGTACAAGGGTCCATATCAAGAGGAAGAGGAAGATGAAAAACAAGAGAGACGAATAGAGTCGTGGAGTTATAAGTGGGGTAGATGAGATATTATAAATTAGCTAACGGCCATGCTTTCTTTGGATGGAAAATTTAGATGGTGGTAAAATGAGCAACTTAAAGGTTTTTGGGGTAACAAGTAATTAACAATTTTTTAGGGGGTTTTAAGTAAAAAACCCTTTATATTTTGATGCATTTAATCTATTAGTTTTTTAATGTTTGCTAGAAAAGTGCTCATTAATGTAAAACCTGTTATGTATGAATTTAATCAGCCGATTTTGCTAGTGGCTAACCGTGCTGTGAGTTTATTCTGATGTCTTGGCTTTCCAGATATCACTTATGTATTCTTAAGGAAGTGTTAATTCTCCTATATTTGAAGTCTTGGGTTTTCAGATATCAGTTATGTAACTGCGTATTTTGTTAATCTGAGAAAGAAACTTAATGCATTAATTTTTTTATCCATATCAAGATTTTATCTTTAAGAACAAATCTGATAGCAATAACATATAGGGCACTATACTTGTTCTATCATATAACATTGGAAGTAAACTGTATGCAGAAAAACAAGCCAATTAGAGTGGTAATTCTATGTGGTCAAAAGAGTATAATATTGATATTAGTTTCTTAGGGGTTAATGCATAAAACATTGTAAATGGTAGGCGTAAATTTATTAATCGAACTGAAAAGGTAGATGTGACTTGTGAGATAATTTATTTTGGAATGTACGAAATTTTATAATTTTTATATATAAAGGTTTGCACAGTTGCATGCAAACGTAACAAATCAGCGCAATATGCAAAGCTGCCACTAAGTTTTTGTTTTACTCGAAATGCTGGTGGATAGGGATATTATGCTAGGGTAATATATGAAACGCTGATGATGAGTATGCACTTTGTCTGGCAGAAGGGCCAAACCACACGTAGACCATAAGCTGATCCTCTTCTAGTATAGAATGAATGTAGACAAGTGTAGAGTTAGATTTATACTTTTCTAAGTTAAAATGCTTATTCTTAATCTATGTTTGCAAATTTATAAATTTTAGCTGAAAGATAGATTGGAGATAATTTGGAAGTGAATGCATTAAAAGCATACTATTCTTTATTATAGAAAACTTGATATAGGGTGGACATGCTTGTTTCCCCAATTTTTAAACCTAATAAAAGAGCAAAGCTCTGTTGGATTTAATGAGGCAGCGCCTCACGTGCCTTTCACCAGCGCCAGAGCCAATCTTATAGGATTAAATCCTCACGCCGGCGCCGCACGTGCTCCTCACGCCAGCGCCAATGTGCAAAGCACAGAAAATGCTTTTTGAGTAAGAATTAAATTCTTATATGACGCCGCGCGTGCTTATCATGCGGACGCCGATGTGTAAAACACATAAATACCTATCATAAGAATTAAATTCTTAAGTGGTGCCCACACGTGCATAACACGTGAGCGTCAGCGTCCAAATTCATATCAGTAGAATTAAATTCTACATTTCCCTAAAACAAGTTGGGATATTCTTTATTAAACAGAGCCGTTGGATCAAAAATCCAATGGAAATGATAAATCATCAAAATACAGAATTAAATTCTATTGGGAGAAAATATCTCCCAGATCTTTCTAAAATAAGAAAAATACTCTCGGTTGGATTAAAGATCCAATTATAGAATAAAATTCTATTTTGGAATATATTCCCTCAATCTTTATTAACAAAAAAGATTGCTCTTTGTAAAATAGAGAACCATTGGATTAAAAAAAATGGCCGAGTGCTCAGCGTGGGCGCCACTAAAAAAAGAAGAGAGAAAAGTGCTTAACACTCCATAAACAGCTGAAATGGCTGAGTGCTCAGCGCTCATTGGACGACGCTCATAATTAAATGCTTCACATAACACCCATGTGATTGTCAAGAGCGTCAAACAAGTGCTCAACACTTTTGCATAAAAAAAGGGGACTGAACCAACAGAGCCCAAATAAATGCTTAGCATTTCTAAACAAAAAAAACTGAGCAGACTAAGCCCAAATTGGCTAAGTCTATAAAACATTCTTATAGCGGAGCCCAAAATGCTTTGTTGTTTGGATCTTAAATAAAAATGATCTTTAAAATATTGCTAAGTTGATCTTAGTATCAAATTAGACTAACGTATCCTTAGTTAAAAATAAATTGAGCCCAAATGCTCACACATTTAAGTCGATCTCAATTTCAAACCAGATTAACGGTCCTTAAATAAACTTATGCCCAAATTTAAAATATACGGATTTGGACTAATCTGCGCCCTACGGGCGACGACACAAGCTAGTCTCCGTATACAATCCACGGGCAACCAAAACAAACAAAAATACACACGACACGAAGTGAACTTCCGGTGCAGGAGAAAGTGGTTATCGCAATGCGGTAACGTAATTAACTGCAGGGGCTTGCGCCTGCAGGGAAGAGCGTCCCCACAATAAAAACCCCCTCATAAAATGAGGGGGAATCTGATAAAGTCTGCTATAACAGCCGCGTCTGTTCAAACCTCCGATATATGGTGCCATAAAACAACTTGGTATCTTCGTAGAGGTGGACGGATAAATCCAAATAGCATTTGCCTTCAGAATTCAGGCCAGATGTCCCAATGTCTCGGTCCCTGTCTTCCGGCGGTGAACAGATCCTGACACGTCCGGTGGGACCTTTCTCTTTTCACTCCACACTTCGTGTGTCGTGTTTCACGAACAAAATCGCGGTTCGCTATGATTGCCCTTGGATTCGAGGTATTAAAACTTGGTGTCTTACTCATGTGCAGAAAATCGATGGCTTCCCACTGCACCTCTTGCAACAGCAACTTTTGCTTCATCCCAGCTGAAGGAGTGACCTACGGGCCCAACGCGGCTTCTATCTTTTCAATGCCAGTGGGGCAAGTAACGCAAGCCACCAGTGGGTGTCGGTGCCTCAGCGCCGCAAGAAGAAGCTCCCAAGAGGTTGGTTTTTGATCGACTGGCGACCACAACGACCTCTTTCAACGGGCCGTCCAAATCCGGTATCTCAGTTTTCAACAGATTGAGTCGAAGCTCAAACGGGCCCGCAAAGAGGCTCGTCATACCTGAAGAGCCTGTCCCAAAACGGACAGCCCTCCCAACTCCTACTACGGGCGAAGCCGTGAAAAGCGCTTTCCCCATCATAAGATCGGTTTTTGAAAGATTGGCCGGCCCTTTTCAAATCTTGCCAAGGACGTCAGTTTTCAACAGGTTGACGCTAACAGCAGCCACCCAACAAAGCCGGAGGCATGAAGAAGCCGCTTCTAAAACTGAGGCGGTCCCTTCCACAAAGCATGCTCGACATCGCCATTGATGCCGAGTGATGAAAGCTGGGGGCAACTCCCTCTCTGGACTTACCCCATCAGCTCCAATGGTGGAAGTTGACGCTGCTGGTCCAACCGGGAACATTTTTGATCTGCTCAGGAGGGTACGCTAGAACTCTCCAACGGTGGTGCTAAAAGAATCGCCCCCGCCTGCAGAAGCCACAGTGCAGGAAAAGCCGAAGCGCCCCTATAAACAACTCTCTTCCCAAATTCACAGGGTCTGGCGGAAAGTCCAGGGCTATGTGATCAACAGAGATTACTCTCATCGACCGAAGAAATCGAAAGTTCTGTAAGAGAAAGTCAATCCCTCCGTCATACAGCGAGGGGCTTCTTCTACACAGGTGCCTGTTACAACGGCTCCTTCAATCTCGACCTCACACAAAAGGATGAGGCCGGAGAAAATCCCTCCGCCGGCGGCAAATTCCAAAGGCGATGGACCCAAACGCCCCAGGTCTGGGGGCATGATCGTACATACGGTCCATATGGCTTCCGGGAAAGAAGAAAGCCGTGCTTTCGTAGGTCATCGACCGCAAACTCGGTCGCTGAAAAAAGCTCAGGAGCAACAACAAAAGCTCCAAGAAATACTGACCAAAATGGCAGCACTTATCGCGCAGAAAGAAAGCCCGGACATATCAGTCGATCAACGCCAGGAGCAGGTGACCGATACAGAGTTCCTGCGAAGGGTGCTTGAAAGAAAGGACAAGGAAGCTGCTGAGCAAGCTGCTGAGCAAGCTGCTAACATAAAGTAGACGGCTCTCTTGTTTCAAGACATGGTTGGAATGATGATCCAGCCAGAACCCCCAGCCGACGATTCGCCAATAATCATCGAGGACGACAGTGGGAAACGTCAAATCTTCTTCCGACTTTATCAACAGCCAAGGAGAAAACGATCTCCAAGGCCGCTCTTGATAATTATATAGCTCAACAAATATGAGCTCATCAAGCTAATGAAGCCGCATGCCAAATCGGCAGAACTGGGCGACCATATCTAGGCTGGTATGACCAAATCAAGTACCCGCCGGGATATACGATCCTCAAGTTCCATGTGTACAAGGGGACATGCAACCCACATCAGTTCAGAGCTCTGTGCGGCAACACTGGAGGCGACGATAAACTGTTGCTTCATCAGTTCGTTGGCGGCCTGTTAGAGACGGCCTTTGAATGATATTTGGAGCTCCCAAATGACTCTGTGAGAACATTCATAGAGCTGAAACTGCTGTTCACACAGCGGTTCGCCAGCGCATCCCGATCACGGCAGTAATCAATGCCAGGGTAAAGCCAGGAGAAACCTGGGTCCAATATGCGATCCGGTGGCGGAACCTATGGTCAAAGTGCGGACAGTGCATCGAAGAATCCCCCGCCGTGGGCATGTTCATCAGGACTCTTGATCCTCAAACGACCGTGTCCCAGTTTATGACGTTCTTCAAACCAACAACCTTCCCGGCTCTGATTGATAAACTGACGCAAATGGACCAGATGGGTTACGGGCCTTCCTCCTCAAGTAAGGACCCTTTAAACGCCAAGGGTAAAGGGAAAGCGGCCTTTGTTGCCAATACTCAACAACAACCGAGTGGTCCAAAACCGTCTGCTCGCCAAAACAACACACGTCCACGCCTATCCTTGGAAGAAAGGCTAGGACGCGCTTGCTCGTTTCCCCGCGATAAGACGATGAGACTATTCAAATTGGCAGTGCGTAACAAACTCATCACATTAACAGACCCACGGCGTCCACCGCAACCCGACGACGTCAACAACCCTAACTACTACTCCTATCATGAGCCACCCAATTGAGAATTGCTACGTTTTCAAGAACTGGGTCGACGACCAGTATTAACAAGGGAAATTTGCGCTGTTTGACAACTGGAGGGTAAACCGGCCACAGAAGCACACTCCAAAAAAGGTGGATGCGCGGGGGCATCATGCTCGCTTGTGGAAGAAACTCCATGGGAAGTCGCTCTTTCAGCTAAAACCAAAAGAATGCCGAAGGATCTACATGTATGTCCGGCAGTCAGGTGGAAAAGCCCACTTGAACCTGAAATCATCGAAAGGATGCTGAAACCGCGTCCCGTACCAAAGATTGTTGACAAATGGCAAAATTCCCAAGTCAAGCCTTCAAAGTCTTCGAAGAAAAGAAGAAGACCAAGAAGCTTGTGCAGCCTGCCGAGTATGACGACAAGCGCACAGATCTATAAAAGTATATTGACGCGCTGAAGGAGTACAACCAGAAGGCGCGGAAACCGGTCATGCTCGAAGAGTTCCTCAAGCATATTCTTGAGAACGAAGATAGTGACAACGATGAGAAAAATGACTCATCAGAAGAAATCGAAGACCGTGTAGCAAGTTGCCATACGATCTCCTATTCGTTGTTAAATGATGAAGAAACTTGCTCAGCGTCAGAAAACAACGCGGAGGGACTGGGGGCAGGATCGGCGCTAAAATCCCCGGAACTGCCAGATGACCCGATCGATAGGCTGTTAAACGAAGCCTTTCGAAAAAGCAAAACTGACTGAGAATGTGAAACGACCATATACAAAAAGGCTAAACGCCAGCGTCAGGATGAAGAAGCCGCGGCAAGGAGGAGTCGTAAAGTACTCCAACTAAATCAAAGCATACTTGCGACAAATAAGTGCAGGATCAAGGCAGAGAAGCGGTTCACCAAAGCCCTGTCAATAGGAATGAAGCTGCCACCTCTGGTAGGAAACTCCCGGGGCATATCTGGTAGGAAACACTCCCGGGGTCATATGCCTCGACGGAGAGTATTCACATTCAAACTACTGCCTATATCATCGGAGGGTTACCTACCCCACCGAAGAGTGCAGTACCTTCAAGAAATGGTGGCATGGATACGTTGCCCATAAAAAACAGTTCAAGAGGATGAAGCGCGAAGCTCGTCGATAGCTGTGATAGATGCGCGTGAAAAAACGACTGGCAACTGTCATATGGTTAGTATCAGTTCAGAAGGGGGAAAACCCCAAGTTCTTACTTTCGGGAGCGATTCTGAGGACGAAATACCCTTCAGTCCTCTCTTCGAAGACTCCACCTCCGAAAAAGAAGAGCAGGAGAAGAAATTCGAAAATATTCAACTGCGTAACCGCACGCTGCCTAAAAAGAATCTCGGTCTTACAAATAAAGGTTCGAGTAAAAAAGACAAAGGGAAAGAGAAAATCTCTGAGGAAATTGCCCTTGACGATGGAGTTGTCAAAGAGCTCGCAGAAAGGGGACCCGTCTAGGAAAAACAAGGTTGATTACAATGTCCTAGCACATCTGAGGAAAATACCTTCACAGCTGAGCATATTGGATGCTCTCCTCATGTTCAAAGAGACCCGGGAATCTCTGATCAAGGCATTACAAGAGCCCGATCAGTTCCAAGCTTTCCTCGTGGAAGAGAAAATGAAAGACGAGCTGGCAGAGGTTCACACAGCTGACATTACATTCAACGATGAAAATCTCCTTCTCGGTACGTGCGAACATAACCGCCCATTATACGTCACCGGGTACTGCCACGACATCAAAATAGGAAAAATCCTTGTCGACAACGGATCCTCCATCAACCTTCTTAACGTGAGAGTGCTGAAGGAGATTTGCATGAACGATTAGCACTTGGATCGAGACAAAATTACAATCTCCGGGTTGGACTCAGTCGTCACGGATGCTTGGGTTCGTAGTACCGACGTTACGCTTCGGGTTGCTCATCACTGATATCAAATTTCACGTCATTGACGCCAAGACTTGCTATAACACTTTGCTCGGCACGCCTTGGTTGCATGAGTACGTCATCTCTTCTACACAACATCAGTGTATGAAGTATTTCAAGGACGGCTTGGAATTCACCGTCACAGGAGAGCTAAATCCGTTCTCCGTAAACGAGGTCCGGAAATATGAAGACGCAAAGTACTTCCTACAAAACTTCGAAGATACAGAAATGTGTCATAAGCCGGGGTATAAACAGAAGTCCGCCGCTACTATCCCGATCTTTGGAAGCGATTTCGAGGTAGATGAAGAAATAGTCTACTCAGGGCAATCCTAGGAAGAAAACAACAGGCCCGGACCATCTACCCCTATTCTGGTCTTTGGCAGCGACTCTGAGGACGAGGCCAACACAGTGTTCTCCATCCGCCCGTCAGTGCAAACCCTCGATGAAGCAGATCAGAGTCTGCAAATCACAATGGCTCCGCCTCGGCATTACAAGGAACTTGATGCACTCGATACATACAGCGTACAAGAACTACAGACTTTCTACGTCCCTCCCAGGCGAAGAGGTGAAAAGGCGATCCTCTTCTATCAATTTACGGATACCAAAGTAGAAAAAAAAGTCTGGCATGCTGTCGATTTTGCACTCGACAGGCTTCAACCAATTCGTCTGTCAAGATACTACGCGGAGGAATTGAAAATGCTGTTAAGACGCCAAGGTGTATCTCTCGAACAAACTGTTCGACAAGCCCAATTCTACAAAAAAAATTTGGGATATTCCCGGGACTCGGCGAAAGATGCCCAACGAGAAGATGGAGACAACCGGGCTCGGATACGTTCGGTCCAAGAAACGAGAGCAGTGCCACGGCTGCTGTGTTATAAACAGCTACCGCAAAGGGGAAAACGCTCTTCCGAATGGCCGCAATGTTGAAACAGAGTGAGATCCTACTCTAAAAACGTTAAACCCGTCGTTTGAAGAACAAATAGACAAGCTAATAAAAGAAGCTTGTCAAAGGAGCCGAGACGATCACAGCCGCGAAATGGCCATTTATGAAAAGGCCAGAACGCAGCGCCTCAATCAGCAATCCGCAGAGAAGAAATATTATAACGCTCTTCATCCCCGGCCCACTGTATGTCCTCGCGAAAGGGGAAAATTCCGAAATAAAGACAAAAACAGGGCAAAGAACGCAAACAACGTTCGAAAACAACAAAGCGGATCCAAGAAACCGTGTGATCGAGAAAAGGTCGATTGGAAACTGTCCTTTATAAAGAAGATGGGTCGGGAATACTCTTTCCCCCAAGACAAGATGCGCAAAATATTCAATTTTGTCATGAAGCACCAAATGATGACACTTACGGAGTCTCGGCACCCCGAACAAGTAAACAAGGTCCACCATCCGGATTATTGCTCCTACCGCCGAGCAATAGGTCATCTCCTCGAAGACTACTTCACTTTCAAAGACCGGGTAGAAGACTAGTATCAGCAAGACATGTTCGTTTTATTCGACAGCTGGAGGGTAACCCCGCCGCAAAAGCATAAGCCAAAGATGACCTATACCGTGAGGATAAGACAGGCTAAACATCAAGAATGGAAGCGAACTCGTACCTGCCATTCGATATCACTTTCAAAAGAGGGAGGTCACGAGACTATGGATGACCTCCACATGTGCTTCACAAATGAAGATGAGGACGGGGTAATCTTCGAGTTTCCACTGACGCCAAAAGAGCTGGAAGATGGGATACACACTACTGCAAACAATCTAAGGAAAATTGATTTAGGAACGGAAAATGATCCGAGGCCAACATTCGTCAGTGAGCTACTATCTGAAAAACAGGTAGCTACGTTAAAGGACGTGCTCATGCGGTATAAAGATTGCTTCGCATGGAACTATTCCGAGATGCTAGGTCTAGATCCAAAAGTAGCAGTACATAAACTGGCCATATCACCGGACATAAAACCCGTCAAACAGGCGCCAAAAAGAATGCGGCTCGAACTTGAGATGAGTATCAACGCTGAAGTCAAGAAACTAATCGACTCTGGCTTCACCTAAGAAGTTCACTATCCCGACTGGATCGCTAATATCGTTCCAGTGATGAAGAAAAACGGGACGGTGCGCATCTGCGTGGACTTTCGGGATCTCAACAAAGCTTGTCCGAAGGATGACTTCCCAGTGCTTGTTACCGAGCTAATGATTGATAACACGTCTACCCATGAGGTCTTCTTCATGGATGGATCTTCAGAATACAATCAAATAAAAATGCATCCTGAAGACCAAAAGCATACCGCCTTCCGGACTCCGCTGGGCATATTCTGCTATAAGGTGATGCCCTTCAGCTTAAAGAACGCTGGCGCTATCTACCAAAGGGCCATGACAAAGATTTTCGATGACCTCATACACGAGATTGTCGAATGCTACATCGACAATCTCGTGGTGAGGAGCAAATCTCATGAGGAATATTGGGAACATTTAAAAATAGTGTTCTGATGTCTTCGGAAGTATAATCTAAAAATGAATTCTCTAAAATGCGCGTTTGGAGTCTCCTCAGGCAAATTCCTAGGATTCATCATACGTCACCGGGTATCGAAATCGATCCCTCAAAGATCAAGGCGACTATTGAAAAGCCCACGTCAAGAACCCTCAAACAACTGCGATCTTTTCAAGGAAAGCTCGTATATATCCGGCTGTTCATAGCCAACCTCTCCGGAAAATGCCGTCTCTACAGTCATTTGATGAAGAAGGGGACCCTGTTCGTCTGGGATCAAAAGTGCCAAAATGCACTAGACAAAATCAAGCAATACCTGCAAAATCCGTCGGTATTGACTGCTCCGGTTAAGGAACAACCCCTTATTTTATATACAATAGCCCTTGAGGGTTCTCTATGCGCACAATGGGTACAAGAGAATTAAGGAAAGGAGAGAGTTTTGTACTATTTGAGTCAAGTTCTCCTGGGGGCAGAAAACAACTACCCCATCGAAAAGCATTGCCGGCACTAATCTTCGCGATAACGAAGCTCAGACATTACGCCTTGGCACATGAGATTCATCTCATATCAAAGGTGGATTCTCTCAAATATCTGATGTCAAGGGTCATATTAACAGGAAGGCTTGCTAAATGGGCTCTCTTCTTGATGGAGTTCTCGATAATGTATCAACCCCTTAAAGCAGTGAAAGGCTAGGCCATTGCCGACTTTCTTGCGGAGCATCCGATACCAGCCAACTCCCCATTAAATTGCGAGTTCCCGGGTGAACATGCGTTCGACACAATCGAAGGAGAGAAGGAAGAAAATGATTCCCAGGAAACTTTACTTTGATGGAGCATCTTCCGTGAAGCGGCGAAAGCAAAACACCCTCATAATTAAAGCCGGGGTGGGATTTATCTTCATGACTCCATAAGGAGGGATAATGCGTTTCGCCCTTTCCTTAACGTAGCCAAGAACAAATAATGAAGTTGAATACGAAGCTTTGATGGCGGGTCTAGAGATTGATATCAACATGGGAACCAAAAATCTCCTCATATATGGAGACTTCCAGCTGATAGATATCCAAGTAAATGACGACTATCAGACATGCAAGCCAGAGCTGATAAAGTATGGCGAAAGAGTGTAGCAACTGCCGACACAAATCCCTTTCTACATCCTGGAGAGTATACCGCGAGCAGAAAACAGTAAGGCGGATGCATTGGCCAAATTGGCTAAGGAACTGTCCGATGAAGACCTCGATGACGTAAGGATCATCGTGCAAAACTGCCGGGTTCTCGCGCCAACATATATATTTTCGGAAGACTTAACAGATCTATCCGAAGGAAAAGAAGCGACCGAACAAGTAGCTCTTCAAACAGAGGACGGAGAAAAGGTCAAGGATTGGAGGGAAATCTTCATAGACTACTTCAAATCCCGACGAACGCCCAAAAAATGCGTCGTCTAGACATCAGGTCATGAAACGAGCTCTGTCCTTCGTCTTTGCCAATGATACTCTACATAAGAGATCGTTTGACTGTCTATGGCTAAGATGCCTAGGACCAGAAAAAGCGAAGAGAGTCGTCTAAGAAACTCACGACGGACTCGGCGGTTCTCATCAAGCTGTGCCAAATATGAAGCTGAGGATAAAAAGAATGGGTAACTATTGGCCCACAATAATTCAGGACTGTCTCGAATATGCAAAGCAGTGTTACTCGTGCCAAATTCACGTGGACTTCATCCACCAACATCAAAATCTGCTACATCCAACAGTAGCTATCTGGCCGTTTGAAATGCGGGGAACCGATATAATTGGCCCCATTGAACCAGCATCGTCCAAAGGATATTGGTTTATATTGGCGACGATCGACTTCTTCTCGAAGTGGGTGGAAGCAGTACCATTAAGGGAGGTGAAGACGGAGAATATCCTCCATTTCTTCAGAACTCGTGTCATTTATCGGTTCGGCACTCCGCGACGAATTATCTCGGATAATGGGCCAGCTTATAGAAGCCATAAAATCAGCCGCTTCGTACAACAACATAAAATAGATTGGAGATACTCTTCAGTCTATAATTCTCGTGCCAATGGTCTAGCTGGAGCTTTCAACAAGACCTTGACAAAGATTATAAAGAAAATAGTGTTCAGAAATAAAAAAGACTGGCACGAAAGGCTGTATGAAGCTTTCTGGGCGTACCGAACAACGTTCAGAACGGCCACGAATACAACACCATACGCATTGGTATTCGGCACGGAAGCAATGCTTAGTAATGCTTCCCCTGGAAATAGAACTCCTTTCTTTACGAGTAGCGGTTCGATACGAGCTGACGGATGAAAAAAATGCTCATCTTCGGCTTGAGGATCCCTCGATGAAACTCATCTTATAGCACAGCAAAATCTGGAAGCTTATAAGGCAAGGATGATGCAGTCATACGAAAAACTGATCAGGCCGAGAACATTCCGCCAAGGCGAACTTGTGGTAGTCGTCAAAAGACCAATGATTCCTAATCGTGCAAAACGGGGAAAGTTCGAGCCAAACTATGAAGGCCCGTACATTATAGACAAGGTCTATCAAGGTGGAGCCTACCTGCTCATGGATATGCATGGCGAAAGACCCTTGGGACCAATAAACGGTCGATTCCTCAAAAAATACTACGCTTGACGAGTCACGACTTAGGTCAATGAAAGATGACGACGCTCGTGTCCGCTCGCTATCTTCCTGAGTCAGAACTCTGAGAGTAGTGTGCAAAGAAGCTCCGTCGCCTCAAACATGGCGATGAAAGACCGAAAAGTCCTTAAACTAGAATTTCGTCATGGCGATAATGGACCAAATATGGCGATAACGGACCAAATATGGCGATAACGGACCGAGAAGTCCATAAACTAACAACGGACCGAGAAGCCCCTAAACTAACAAAGGACTGGAATGTCCCTAAACTAGCGCGTCGAACAAAAATGGTGACAACGGACCGATGTGTTCCTAAACTAAAATTTCGCCTCAAACATAGCGATAATGGACCGAAATGTCCCTAAACTAGCACATCGCCCCCAAATACGGTGATATGCTTCCTTGAGATCTATACGGTGAGGGTTGCAACTCAAGCCCTACCGGCTACACAGCTACTCCATCGATGAAGCCACCCCAAATCCCACCGGCAAACAGATGGGTCACCTGCGACGAAGCTACATCCGAGAGTTTAAAAAAAGGGAATGTTCACAAGTGAAATGGGCACGGATGAAAACCTGAAAGGACGCCGTGAGTAAAACAGCAGGGCTACCGGCGAGCTTGTGAAAACCCAGAAAGACGCAATCTTTTAAAAAATGACATGTCCACAAGCAAAATGCGCATGGATGAAACCCGAAAGGGTGCCGTGAGTAAAAACAACAGGACTGCCGGCGAGTTTGTGGAACCCGAATATGACGCAAACTCGTAAAATAAAAAATTCATGTGCACTTGCAAGGTCCTCTCGATCTTGTGAGGAGAAAATACCCGCGTGAGATGCTTACGATTCATAAAAGAACAACACACTTAGGAATCTTCATGATTCCTTAGGAGAAATTACACTTACGGGACCCTCACGACTCGCAAGTAGAATTCCCCTTATGAGATCCTCATAGCTCATAAGATTCAAAAGCCTTAAGCTACAGGGATCTGAACATGTTCTTAAGCCGTCATACCCTAAAGGCGGTCCTATATCGATCCTTGTATACAATCCACGGGTGTAAATAAATATATCTCCCACCAACTTCCACCAACGACGAGAAATGTCCCCGTATGGTGAACGATACTTATAAGTCCTCTTGACTTATTAGGAGAAAACACTCTTGCAAGATCCTTACGACTTATAAGAGAAAACACACTTAGGAGTCCCCACGATCCTTAAGGAGAAAATACACATACGAGATTCTCACGACTCGTAGGGAGAAACATCTTTATGATACCCTTACGGCTCATAAAGTCAAAAAACCTTAGTCGACAGGATTCTAACTCTGTTTGCTAAGCTACCTTTATCCAAATTAATAAAGGTAAATGATGATTCGCTCCTTGCAATATTCCAGTTAAAGCGATGGTGATGCCTTAACAGGTGTCAAATTCCAAATTCTCTCACGGCAAATGATGATTCGTTCATGGTAATATTCCAGTTGCAGCGATCCTGATGCCAAGATTGGTATCAGATCTCGAGTTCCTAACCCGTAATAAAAGTCAGCGAGTCAAAAGAAAAAAATGCGTATGAAAAAGCCGAAATGATTAGGCAACTCGCAATAAAAAGCAGCGAGCAAAAAATATAAAAAAATAAAAAGATAAAAAAATAAAAAATACATAGCCGAAATGATTGGGCACCGCGAAAAATAGCCGAAATGCTTGGGCAATTGCGACTTTATGAAAAGCTGAAAAGATAGAGCGTCGCGGAAATAGAAAAGATATAAAATGAAATTTGCCCTGCAGGTAGGTCCCCAAACGACCCTTGTATACAATCCATGGGCACAAACAAAAAAGGGGACCATATCTTCCACCACGCTTTGTCAAAAGGAGAACCAAGTCTTGACGGTTCATACATAGCTCCCACCACGCTTTGTCAAAAGGAGAACCAAGTCTTGACGGTTCATACATAGCTTAGAGACTATCTCTGTGTCCCCCTCATCATTCCAACAGGGGCAGACACAACAATGAAATAAAAATGAAGTGACGGCATAATCCTAACTTCAGATCTTAATGGCAACATTTACAGCCTAGAGATCAGCTCAACGTTCTTCTCATTCCAGCGGGATGCAGACGCAATGTCAACAAAAGACCTAAAGGTCAAAGCAAACCAAAAATGGAGTAATGGAAAAATCCTAGCTCTAAGACTTGAAGGTACATATACAATTTAGAGACTATCCCGGCGTTCCCCCTCATTTCAGCAGGATGCGGACGCGACTATCAAATGAAAATGGAGCAATGGCATATTCCTAGCTCCGGACTTCAATTGCAATGCATACAACATAGAAGTCCTACAGATGTCTACCCTACTTTAGAAAAGAATCGGCGTCATATCGTCAAAACAAAAATGAAGTGACGACATATTCCCAGCTTCGGGTCTCGACGGTAACTCATATAAAGCCTAAAAGATCATCGGAGATCATTCCACACCAGAGCGGAGTGGATATGACTCATCGGGCTCTAAATTGAGCCTAACCTTAAGTAAAAAGCGTCATGGCAAATTCCTAACGTTTGCTCTTCCGACGGTAATATGACCTAAGGAGATTACTTGAAGGCGTCTTGTCCAGCCCCCGAAGGGATCAGAGACACGACAGTCGCGGGATTACTCGAACAACAACTTAAAGACTGCATTGTAGGGTGTTTTTCGTCACCCCATTGAGATGGGAATGCGCGCGCTTGTCAGGCGCATTACAGATTCCGCTGCTTAGGGTAGGCTGGGGTTTATTGATTGTGGGGATCCAAATCTCTGCCAGCTGCGGACGAAGCTGCCGTTAATTACCCCTCGCCTTTGGAGCGAGAGAACCTCCGATTGACGGGTCAAACAGGTCATGCGAACTCAGTGTGGTGGAGTATGTGTGTGTATAAAAGGGAAAGGGCATCCAAAGGATGCGTAGGAGAAAGTGCCAAGGCGTTAGCGCTTTGCACGCTAGCGCCTCACATGCGAAGCACGTTGGTGCTCGGGCGCTAGTACTTTAGGCGCTAGCGCCTCACATGCCAGGCATGTGGGCGCTCGGACGCTAGCGCTTTGGGCGCTAGCGCCTTGAGCGCAAGGGCGCTAGCGCGGCCTCACGTGCCAGGCACGTGGGCGTTCGGGCGCTAGCGCTTTGAGCGCTAGCGCCTCACGTGCCAGGCACGTGGACGCTCGGGCGCTAGCGCTTTGGGCGCTAGCGTTTCGAGCGCAAGGGCGCTAGCGCTTCACGAGGCAAAAGGGACTTGGTCCCTGCAATGAGAGTTGTACTCCCAGAAAGGAACACTTATTATTTTGTGTGTGTGTGTGTATATATATATATATATGAGGAGTTAAACTCCTAAGATATTTTGAAGTTGATGAAGGGGCTTCTCCCCCTGGAGCCCTGGATCTTCCCCAAAGTGGGGTCTTTGGAGATGGGTCTCCTTCTTCCTCCTCTGTTGGCAGGATCTTGAAGAACAAGGTGTGAGATTTTAAAAATCTATACTTTTTGAGATCTGGTGGGAGATCTGAGTTCCCCTTTGTGGGTTTCGTGGTGAAAAACTATTTAGTTTTGGAAAAGGAAGAGTAAAACTCTTGATTTAATTCAAAAAGAGAAGAAGGTTTTTAGAACCTTGAGGAAGGAGAAGATCATAGATCTTGATTTTTTTTGGGAGAGAAAAAGTTGTTGAAATATTTTCATTCACTTTGCCTTTATAGGCTATACACTTTATATATAGCCCATTGGGCTTTACAAAAATGACATTTTGCCTATCCCATGCCTCATGTGCTATTTCTTTTTGCACATAAGCCATGGGCTTTACAAAAATTTGGCTTCATGCCCATTTTCTTACATTTATTCATAAAATAAAATAAAAGAAATACACCAAAATTATTTATTACAAAATTTTCATTTTGGCATGGGGGAGGCCAGCCGCTTCATGTTCGGGCTCGACCCGGGCATTGGCTCACTTGACATGGGCTTTGGCCCACTTGGCTTAGGGTTGACTTTGATTTTGACTTGGTCAACCGAGGTGTAAATTTTGACCTCAACAAATTGCCCCCCATCAATACATGCACACCACATATGTGGGTTGTGTGCATAAAATTGATGGATCTTCTTTCGTGTGGAGGTCAACTCCGTTTTGACGTGGATGTCGTTTCTGCCATTTTAGCGACGTGGATGGTCGATTCTGCCCTTTTTGCGACGTGGACGGTCGATACTGCCATTTTAGCGACGTGGACGGTCGGTGCTGCCCATTTTAGCGACTTGGACGGTCGGTGCTGCCCTTTTTGCGACTTGGACGGTCGGTGCTGCCCTTTTAGCGACTTGGACGGTCGGTGCTGCCCTTTTTGCGATTTGGACGGTCGGTGCTTGATTTGACTTGCTCCGCTTCTTGCAGTGTTAGGGTTGAAGTTGACTCGCTGATTTGATGTGATTTGGGTTGACATCAGCATCGCTACACTGGAATATGGTATCAGGAGTGAATCATCATCTGCCATGAGTAGATTTGGGGATTTTGGTTTTGGTTTGGCATTAGCACCGCTTACACTGGAATATGGTACCAGGAGCGAATCATCATTTGCTACGAGGGGATCTCCCCCGTTTCCAGTTTAACGACTTAGGGGTCATCTGTTCTCGGTTTAACGACTTAGAGGTCATCTGTTCCCAGTTTAAAGACTTAGGGGTCTATTGGATTGGAGTTTGGAATTTTGGGGTTAGGGTAGGCATCAGCGTTGCTAATACTAAAGCACATGTGCCAGGAGCAATTCATTATTTGCCTTTTCCTGTTGTGGAATGATGGCTTAGGGGACAGGTTTAGGTCCCTATCATCCAAGGCTTTTTTCAATTTTATGAGCCGTAAGGGTCCCATAAAAGCATTTTCTCCACACGAGTCGAAAGGATCCCGTAGGTGTATTTTCTCCTTAGGAGTCGTGAGGACCTCCAAGTGTGTTTTTCCTTTGTGAGTCATAAGGATCCCACGGAGGCTTGTTCTCCTCATGTATCGTGAGGACACATGAGTGGGTCTTCCCAAATGGAGCATAATCCCAAGGGCGGAGACCAGCCGCGTAACTGGTGATTGTGGTGGGGCATGAGTATGCTGAGAATTATTTGAGCCCGTGGATTGTATACGGTAGTTAACTTGGGGACAAACCGTAGGGCCGGAAGAATTTTGAGAAATTGGATTTTGGTTGGCGTGTGCATCGCTGCACTGAAATATGGTACCAGGAGCGACTCATCATTCGCCGTTTGGGGACTTGGAATTTGGATCTTGTTTGGCATCAGCATTACTGCACTGGAATAATGCCTGAAGCAACTCATCATTTGCCTTGGGAGGACTTGGGATTTGGGGTTTTGGTCGGCATCAGCACCGCTAACACTGAAGCGAAATGCCAGGAGCGACTCATCATTTGCCGTTCCCCGTTGGGGAACGATGGTTTAAGAGACAGGTTTAGGTCCCTATCACCTAAGGCTTTTCAATTTTATGAGCCGTAAGGGTCTCATAAAAGCATTTTCTCCCTACGAGTCGAGAGGATCTCATAGGTGTATGTTCTCCTTAGGAATCGTGAGGATTCCTAAGTGTGTTGCTCCTTTGTGAGTCGTAAGGATTTCACGCAGGGATTTTCTCCTCACAAGGTCGAGAGGACTTTGCGAGAGTGTTTTATCTTTTTTTTATGAGTTTGCGCCCTTTCGGGTTTTCACAAACTCGCCGGCAGTCCTGCTGTTTTTACTCACGGAGCCCTTTCGGGTTTTCATCCGTGCCTGTTTTGCTTGTGGACATACCGTATTTTTTTAAATTTTTTTTGTCGATGGCGGGGCTTTAAAAGTAGTCTCACCGGCGGGACTTGGGGGAGATAGGGGTTGTTTGCGCCCGTGGATTGTATACGGTTTTGCAGGATATATGGTTCAGACCGTAGGGCCGGTGTGTTCAATTCGCCTGCGACTTGGAGCATTCACGCGTAGTTTTTCTTGAGATATCGGCCATTGATGGGTGGCATGAGCCTTTCTCCCTCGGCACTTATTAGTTGGTAGGATCCTCCGTCGAACATTTTCTCGATGACGTATGGTCCTTTCCAGTTTGGCTCGAATTTGCCCTTGGCATGTCGATTGGGGATGATCGGTCTTTTGAGGACCAACACCAATTCGTCTTTCTTGAAAGCGCGGAGACGGGTCATCTTGTTATAGGCCCGTGACATTTGGGCTTGGTATAGCTCCAGATTTTGCTGCACCGCGAGCCTCTTTTCTTCGAGGGTGTCAAGCTCTTCCAGCCGAAGGAGCACATTTTCCTCCTCCGTCAATTCGTGCTGAACGACCATTCTTAAGCTTGGAACTTCGACTTCGAGGGGGAGGACCGCCTCCACTCCGAAGAGCAGTGAGTATGGAGTGGACCGAGTTGGAGTTTGGTGTGCGGTACAATATGCCCACAACGCCTCATGAAGCTTGAGATTCTAGTCTCTTTTGTTGGCTGAAGCATTTTCCCTCAGGAGCTTGCATAGAATCTTATTGAAGGCTTCGGCTAGCCTATTGGCTCTTGGATTGTAGATGGAGGAATATCTCCAGTCTATCTTGTGTTGAGTAGCGAATCTTGAGACTTTGAAGCTCTTGAAAGAATGTTCGTTGTCAGAAATGATTCTTCTTGGTGTACCAAAGCGGTATAAAATATTATGCTGGAAGAACGTTAGAATATTTTCTGTCTTGACTTCTTTTAGCGGGACAGCTTCAGTCCATCTGGAGAAATAGTCCGTTGCGGCCAATATGAACCGATGGCCTCTGGATGACGGAGGATCAATTGGGCCAACTATGTCGGTGCCCCAAACTTTGAAGGGCCACGACGTCACCGTAGGATGCAACGGACTGAGATGCTTGTGAATGAAATCACCATGGATTTGGCAGAGATGTCATTTCTTTGCATGCTTTTCGCAATCCCTTATCATGGTGGGCCAGTAATATCCAAGCCGTTTTATCTGAAGCCGTATTTTGGGGCCGGACTGGTGAGCCCAGCAGACGCCTGAGTGAAGTTCCTTCATAACTTTTTGGGCTTCGGCCGATGACAGGCACCTGAGCCAGAGTTGGTCATATGACCTGCGGTATAGCGTGTCATTTACAAACACGTATCGGAGAGCTCTCTTCTTCAGCTGAATCCTTGCAGATTTTCTTTCGGGCAGCTTGTCGTATCGGAGGTACTCTATGAAGGGTTCTCTCCAATCGGGCTCGTCTTGGATGATCGAAGCTTCTTCGGCAGGACTGCTCTTCTGTTCCGCGCTTTTCTCTTCTCGTAGAGAGACTGGGGGTAGAATTTGCCGGCTCTTGACTGTGTTCAGAATTTCGTCCATGTCAGGATCAGCCAGCTCCTTGGCTAAGCGAGCGAGTTCGTCAGCTTTTCCGTTCAACGCTCTAGGGACTCTCATTAGCTCAATGTGAGTGAACCGTTTCATGAGTTTCACCACTCGGCTTCTATATCGAGCTAACTCGGGTTTGTATATCTTATAGTCGCCGCTTACTTGGTTGACGACAAGCCGGGAGTCACCGTAAACCCGTAGCCGAAGAATTTCCATTTCTATGGCGAGCTGCAGACCAGCTATCAGAGCTTCATACTCAGCTTCACTGTTTGTTCGAGGCTCGGTGAGAGCAAAAGAACGCCGTAGGGTTCCCATCGATGGCGTGATGAACACCAATCCTATCCCTGCTTTTATCTCTGAGACGCTTGATTTGCTGGAGGTCCTTATTGATGAGGCCCCATCAAAGTAAAGCTCCCAACATGGCTCGCTATCCTCGAGGTGCAATATTTGTTCATCGGGTAACTCGCAATTGAGCGGTGACCCTTCCGGTATGGGATGTGCAGCGAGAAATTTCGCAAGAGCTTGCCCTTTTACTGCTTTCTAAGGAGTATAAACCATGTCAAACTCAAGTAGCATGACAGCCCATCTCGACATTCTACCGGCTAGGCTTGCTTTGGTCATTAAGTGTTTGAGCGGGTTTACCCTAGAGATCAGCATAACCCGATGAGCGAGCAGATAGTGCCTCAGCTTCTTCACAGCGAACATCAGAGCCATGCATTGCTTTTCGATCGGGGAATAGTTGTGTTCCGCCCCGACTAAAGTTCGACTGAGGTAGTAGAGGGCATTTTCTTTTCCCTCCTCATTGTTCTGAGCAAGGAGCGCACCGAGGGATTCATCTAGCGCGGCAGTATAGAGAATCAACGGTTTGTTTGGAATAGGAGCAGCAAGCACTGGAGGGTGCAACAGGTACCGTTTGATGCTTTCGAACGCTTCTTGACATTCGGCATCCCTGACAAAAGGAGCTCCTTTCTTCATGAGCTTTGAGAAGGGCTGACATCTCCCCGATAAATTTGAGATAAACCTTCGTATATAAGCAAGCTTGCCTTGAAAAGATCTTAGTTGCGTCAGACTCTTCGGACGGGGCATCTCCATGATGACCTTTATCCTGGATAGGTCAACTTCAATCCCTCGATGTCGGACTATGAAGCTCAGGAATTTTCCCGATGACACGCTAAAAGCGCACTTCAGAGGATTCATTTTCTGATCGTACTCCCTCAGTCTGGTGAGAACGGTCCTGAGATCTTGGATGTGATCGGTCTTGGCTTTAGTCTTGACGACCAGATCATCAACATAGCATTTGACGACTTTATGGATTAGGTCATCAAAGATATTGGTCATTGCCCTTTGATATGTAGCACTTGCGTTCTTCAGTCCAAACGGCATCACTTTGTAGCGGTATATTCCGATCGGGGTTCGAAATGCCGTGTGTTTCTCATTCTCAGGCGACATCTTGATCTGATTATATCCAGACGAGCCATCCATAAAGGTGAACAGTTCGTAATTTGAGGTGTCATCGACCATCATTTTCATGACCGGTAGCGGGAAGTCGTCTTTAAGACATGCCTTGTTGAGATCCCTGAAATCGACACAAACTCGGATCTGCCCACTTTTCTTCTTCACTGGGACTATGCATGCGATCCAGTCCGCATATCTCTCTTCCCTGATGAAGCCGGCATCGATGAGTTTCTTGGTTTCCTCGATGATCTTTTCTTCCAGTTCCCTTCTCATTCTTCGAGGAGCTTGTTTGACCGGCTTAGCATCAGGAGAAATAGCCAGTTTATGCACGGCTACCTCAGGGGAGAGGTCAGGCATTTCTTTGTACGTCCATGCGAAGCTGTCAGCGAATTCATGCAGCAGGGCTACTGTCTGCTCGTTCATTTTTTCTGACAAGAGTGAGCTGATATAGGTCGGCCTTGGATTATCGGGCGTTCCCAGATCGATCTCAGTTAGCTCATCGAAGGTTGCTTGTCCGCCATCTTCGAGCTCTTGAGGGGCTTCTTCTGGCTCGGCTAGCTCGTCTTCATCATTTGACTCTTCGCCGGCTTCACCAATATGGATCATGTAGCATGCTTTAGAATAAGGTTAAATGAAGACTATGCCCCGTCTATCTGGAATTCGTCCATCAATAAGTGCTCGGACCTGGGGCGGATGCCATAGCCCTTCATAGAACTTTGCTTCGGACTCCGTTTGATATAACCAGCATTCGCACCTTTTAAAATATTCCCGCATCTTGGGTGCATAGTATCTGGGATTGAGGACGGCTCTTATGCCTCTCTCATAGGGAAGGCACGCGACAGACAAATCGTCCGGGTGCACAACGGGGTTTGACCCATAAAACAGGATGCCCTTCTGTCCACTTTTCCTCCCGGGAACGTAGAAAGTTTTCAGCTGGTCAACGGTAGAGACTGACAATGTATCGAGCTCTTTGCACATCCGTTCCGGCACCTTTGCGATGGCCAGGGACTCTTCTGCAATTTCGAAGGTCTCTCGTAATTTCACTTGTTGCATGGGGGTCCAATCTGCACAGCTGTTGTAAGGCAGGTCCTCTTCCTCCGACTCTTCAGTGTCGCTGTCAAGATGAGGGCGGACTTTGCTGCTAGATGAGCCTTCAGTATCAGATTCGTCCGTATCGCTACCGAAACGAGGGCGAGTTTTAGGAAGGACGGACTTCCAGCATCGGACCCATCAGTGTCACTACTGAAACGCGGGCGCACTTGGGCGTTTTTGCTTTTGAAAGTGACAGCTGGCTCAGATTTGCTTTTGAGTCTTAGGGCCGCTCTGTCCTCAGTCGGTTGTGGCTTAGCATTTTGGTGGTTCATAAAGTACCGAGAATCCTCATACCGGACTTCATGCACACCGAACGGTTGGACGTCTCCGTCAATGCGTCTTTCTTCGCCATTTTTAGTATACTTCATGCATTGATGGAGAGTTGACGGAACGATGCCGTAATCGTGGAGCCACGGCCGTCTCAAGAGAATTTTATAAGACGTGTCAGCGTCGATCACGTATATTTTAGCTTCAGTTTGCAGATCTCCAAATTTGATTGGCAAAGCTATAGACCCTAGAACTTGCTGGCAGTTTTGATTGAAGGCTTGAATTACAATCCTTTCCTTTGACAGGTGTCGGGCGTCCATTGACAAACTCTTCAGAGTCCGCAAGTTCATGATGTTCACCGAGGACCCCGGATCAATCAATATGCGATTAATCCGATCTCCGTCGCTGTACCCGGTCACGTAAAGCGGCCGATTATGCTCAGCTGTTCCCAGTAGAAAGTCTTCGTCCTTAAATGTGACCGCGGCGGCATGTAAAGCGTACTGGGCTTCTTTCATATTAATTTCTGCAAAGCGAGCCTGATACCGCTCGGGGTTTTATAGAGCGTGAATGAGAACATCTCTAAGCTCCTTAGATAGGACCAAGGCATCGTAGATGCTCAGGAGAGACGAAAGCTTCCGGAGATGAGCCAAGACATTATAGTCCACCGAGGAAGGATTTGAGTTTTCATCAGCCGGTTCTCTGTCATCTTCCTCATTAACCATCTGTTTTTCCTTCCCTTTTGGGGCGTTGCCCTGATTTGGCGGTAGAGCCCTGCCGCTTCTGAGCTGGATTTGATTGGCTTTTGTGGCGAGCTCCTCGTCCTCTTCGGGAAAACAGAGCTCCCCCTCAGAGTCGCTGCCCAGATGGATGGCGTAGCAGGTCACTATAGGGATCTCTTCATTGGAGTCTTCTTCCAACTCCTCTAGAATTTCAGCCGCTTCTATAGGGAGGAACTCCTTCAATTGAATCGGAGTTCTTTCCTCCTGTTCATAGTTTTCGAGGGAATCGATATATTTTTGGATGGTCGATCTCTCTGCAGACTCTTTTTCGCGTCGAGCTGCACTTTTCTTTTTCTTGAGCTTCTTGGATTTTGAGCCTGATGGAGCCGCATTGGCAGCTGGACTGGTAGGCTTCTTCTGTCCTTCCCATTCCGTCCTGGGCTCTTTCTGAAGCAGCTTTAGCATCTTCTTCGTCTTATTATATATGTGCTTACTCCAAGGAGGCTGCGGTGAGTCGATCTCATTTCTCAGGGCAGCGGGTTCAGCCGTTTGCTCCCAGAAGGCTTCAGCTTCTGTCTGTATAAAGTTGGTGGTTGCAACTTGATTGTTCACCAACATGCTTTTGGACAGCTTGATCTCTCCAGCCTTGTATTGCTTCTCGACCCAGTCTTTGAAGATATAACAATTTTCGATCGCATGGCTCACTACTCGGTGGTACGGGCAATACAGGGGATTGTCGGTCATTTTTGCTTCTTGAGGTCTTTTCGACTCTGGCAATTGTAGGCGGTTGTTTAAGGCATCTTTAAATATCTTTCGGACCTTGTCCCTCCTGAAAGAGTAAATCTTGTTCTTTTTCTCCTCTAGGGATGGCCCTTCTCCTCCCAGCACTGGCTTTCGAGACCGGTTGGTTTTGGATTCGCCTGCCCTTCGCTTTTCTTCATTGTCAGACGTATTGAAGATATTGGTACTGCTGGAATTCCCGCTTCTACGGTTGTCGTCCCGCTTGCTTTTCCAAGTCTTGTCTCTCTGAGAGTCCGTGGTAGACTCTTGCTTCGAGCGTTCCAGCATTTGGACTTTCTTGGTTAGCTCTTGAAACGTCTTGAGGCCTGCTGTACACAAGAATGGGACCATCCAATTGCTGAGGTTCCCAATGAGAAGGCTGACGGATTGGTCCTGCTCCAGTGGCGGTTCGCACTTGACCGTAAGATTACGCCATCGGGCGATAAAGTCAGTGTTACTTTCGTTTTTCCCCGGCTTGGTTCTCACAAGGTCAGCAATGGAGATTTTGTCACTGACGCTCATGAGTCTTTGCCGAAACAGAGACTCCATTAGGGCAAAAGTAATGACGGACCCGTCTGGGATGCTTGCGTATCAGTCGAAAGCAACACCGGTCAGGCTATTGACAAACCGACGAAGAAGCGCATCATTGCCCCCTGTATTTCCGCACGACGCTTTAAAGTGGACGACGTGCTGATTTGCATTTTCCCGTCCCGTCAAATCTTCCGAATTTAGGAATGACGTAGCCGCTCAGGAACTCGATTAGATCGTACTGTGCGGGATATGGCCGCCTACTACTGCCAATTTCTTTCTGGGCTTCAGCTTCGGCCACCAATATTTTAACCTTGCTGGTGACCAAATCCATTATCCGGTCTTGTGTTAGCGGGATAGTGTTATCTGGGGCCAAGGCATCCCTAGAAGTAGAATGTGGCCGACTTTCGTGTGGCTCGACCAATCTTGGACCCAAAGGGACAGGCATCGGCCGCTTCGGATTGTCATCCTCCGGCTCGTAAGTAGTGACTTATGCTTGATTGGGAGGCGCTCGAGCAATTTGAGCCGTAAGCTGCATCACAACGTTCGTTAGGTCGTCAATTTTCGAATAGAGATTGGCCATCTCTTTATCTTTGCTCCTGAGCTGTTTTCAAAGCTCTTGAAGCAGCTCTTGCTCCGCAGTCCTGGGGCGGAAAGTCGGCTTTTCCTCGCTGTCTGAGCTTGACTCTACATGGACTGAGGGGTCTTTTTGCCTATCATCCTCATCGAGAGGGTTTTCATCATCCAGTGGAGGCGGCTGTTCTTGGGAAGCGGCAACCACATTCAAGCCAGATTGGGCTTGGGATGTGGTCGCCCCATCCTTGCTTTTGCTGCGAAGATTGTTGCTGGGGCGCCCGCCCGCCATATAGACCGTATGGATAACATATCCAGCCGTCTTTTTATTATCGGCGACTGATTTCTCGGATCGCTGTCTTGACCCTCCTATTTTGGTAACGGGCAGTCGACTGAAGGCGGCTGGCCGGGCCGGATTCTTGAATGGTGCGGGCCAGATTCTTGAATGGTGCTGACGCTTCCTTTTTGGTTTTGCCCCGCTGTTTTCGTGCGGCACAGAGCGCCTGATAGGCTCTTGAAGAGACGGTGTCATACTTTTTCTGTTGGGGCCGGGACACGTCTCTTTGTAGCAACGTTCGGACCGCTGTCTTCTTGATTCTGGCGGTCATGGAATTTTTCTAAACCCATTTCAGAGGTTCGAAAGAATTGCAGACCTTTACGGCCGACTCAGCCGTCGTCACAGAGTAACCCTGCTCTTGGAACCTCACAGGATTCCATCTGGCCGAAGTCCTGGCCCTCTTGTTAGCTCGATACCTGAGCCTCTTCTATCTCAGTCTTTCTGTTTTCAGCACTTGGCTGATTACGGCTCTTCGGGAAGCCGTCGTAGACCGGGTGATGGAGGACTTTGGGGATACGCCTCATTGTGCATTTGTTGGAGTCATCGCCTGAGCTCGTCCGCAACATTTGATGTTGCCCTTTGTACCGGAAGTCTTGCCCCCCAGCTGGAGCACCAGAGAGTCGTTTAGACACCGTCTCAAGTTTCGATCGCGGTGCCTTAGCGATCACAACATTCGGCCTCTTGCCCCTCGAGACCGGCTTGGCCATCTGTTTTGTCGGGATTTCTGCCAGGTGAGCGCTTCCGGCAGCGTAGATGAAGACAGAACCAAACTGGCACGGCAGTTCCTCCCATTGTCGACTGAGGCTTGCGGGGAGAACCACACGAGCATTGATCTTGACCAGGTACGAGATCGGGGTCACGTTGGAAGCTGAAATCGTCTTGGGAGACATTGTCGTTGAAAGTTGATTGCTGCACGAAAAGAAAACTACTTCAGTACAAACATCGCTATATATGCTAAATGAGTTCGCATGAACGCTTGACCCGAGATATGGGAGAAGAGAAAGGTCCCACCGGGCGTGCTAGAATCTGTAGGGTGTTTTTCGTCATCCCATTGAGATGGGAATGTGCGCGCTTGTCAGGCGCATTACAGATTCCCCTGTCTAGGGTAGGCTGGGGTTTATTGATTGTGGGGATCCAAATCTCCGGCAGCCGTGGACTAAGCTGCCGTTAATTACCCCTCGCCTTTGGAGTAAGAGAACACCCGATTGACGGGTCAAACAGGTCATGCGAACTTAATGTGCAGTGTACGTGTGTTGTGTTTTGAAAGGGGTTTTGGATATGTCGGGGGCTCCGCAGAGTTTTTACGGGGGTCCCGCTACCCGGATAACTGGCTAGGGGTCAAGGGGCTAGCAGCCCCCTTGCGGGGTGCGGGGCAGCGCCCCGTTAGAAATTTTTTCTAATGGGAACAGTGTGGTGGAGTGTGTGTATAAAAGGGAAAGGGCATCCAAAGGATGCGTGGGAGAAAGCGTCGGGGCGCTAGTGCTTTGGGCGCTAGCGCCTCACGTGCCAGGCACGTGGACGCTCGGGCGCTAGCGCTTTGAGTGCAAGGGCGCTAGCGCCTCACGTGCCAGGCACGTGGGCGCTCGTACGCTAGCGCTTTGGACGCTAGCGTCTTGAGCGCAAGGGTGCTAGCGCTTTGAGATATATATGAGAAGTTAAACTCCTAGGATATTTTGAAGCTGATGAAGGGGGCTTCTCCCCCTGGAGCCCTGGATCTTCCCCAAAGTGGGGTCTTTGAAGATGGGTCTCCTTCCTTCTCTGTTGGCAGGATCTTGAAGAACAAGGTGTATGAGATTTTAAAAATCTGTACTTTTTGAGATTTGGTGGGAGATCTGAGTTCCCTTTGTGGGTTTCGTAGTGAAAAACTATTTAGTTTTGGAAAAGGAAGAGTAAAACTCTTGATTTAATTCAAAAAGAGAAGAAGGTTTTTAGAACCTTGAGGAAGGAGAAGATCACAAATCTTGATTCTTTTTGGGAGAGAAAAAGTTGTTGAAATATTTTCATTCACTTTGCCTTTATAGGCTTACACTTTACATATAGCCCCTTGGGCTTTATAAAAATGGCATTTTGCCTATCCCATGCCTCATGTGCTATTTCTTTTTGCACATAAGCCACGGGCTTTACAAAAATTTGGCTTCATGCCCATTTTCTTACATTTATTCATAAAATAAAATAAAAGAAATACACCAAAAATATTTATTACAAAATTTTCATTTTGGCATGGGGAGGCCAGCCGCTTCATGTTCGGGCTCGACCCCGGCATTGGCCCACTTGGCTTTGGGTTGACTTTGATTTTGACTTGGTCAACCGGGGTGTAAATTTTGATCCCAACATGCATGTCGAGAAATATACCAGCCAACGCGACGGTACCATGGAATAAAACCCTAGTACCACAAACCTAACGGACCTCTGTCGTAAAGAATGAGGGTTATCTACATACAACGTTAGAACAAGTTTGCCTGTAAACCCAAGGGAAGTAAACTAAAGATGCTCCGAAATGAGTCAATAAACTAGAAACTCCGAAATGAGTACATACAGACTCCGAAACGAGTACATAAACTACTCCGCGCCGGATCCGGACGTCAAGAAACAGAAAGGCGTGACTCATAGGCTTCGGGGCTCAGAACTACATTTTTTAAGGATCGAGATCTGAGTTAATAAAAAATGTATGACATGCCAGCCAGAAACCAGCCATATGCTATGCATTACTTCACTTACGAGTATGCCACCGTGAGCAAGGTGGTAAGGGGAAGCATTTGTTCGCATCTGTCCAGTGTACACCTATGTCTAGATGCATGCATCAGAAACTTCTAAGGTTAAAATGCAAAGTATATGTGCAGAGACAAGATGCCCACATGGATATGTGTTGGGGTGAAACGTTCAGCGTTCAACAAATTTTTTTTATTCCACAGAAAAAAGATCACCAAATATGGGATCGGTGATACATGGATTAACAAAACAATAAACAAGATTCTCTAATTCCCTCTCTGCCTTCTCCACCATATCGAAGCGGCGATCTTCGCGAGGAGTCGTTCCCTATCGGTCAGCGCCGTGCCCATCAGCGAAGGCGGACATGACGGCCCGCAGAGCCCGCACCTGACTTAGCAACTGAACAGAACGGCCTTCAGAGGCTGGGTAATCAAATGTGCCTCATAAAAGCACTCGATCTTGTCTTGCGCTGCGTCAAGCGTCGCCGGAGTCATCTCCGCATCTCCGCTGGATGAGGGGATGTCAGCAAGCACAGACCGGAAGATCATCCGGAACCAAATGGAGGCAATAGGAAGAGGAAAGCCTCTACGAGTTAAAAGCTCGTACATCACCGCGTCACATTGGTCATCTGTGAGGACGGGATCCACTAAACGTGCAGCAAAACGAGGGACAATTTCCTCGATGGGTACCTCCCACGGTTGCCGACGAGCATGCGGACGATTGCAAGCCATAATTCTTGGTTTGTTAAAAATGGTTCTCTTTTTGCGAAGGAGGGAAACATAGCTTCAGATTATAAAGAGAAGCATTCAAGTCTTGGCACAGAAGATATTGTGCATGGTGGAGCTATTTCCAAGTCTTGACAAAAAGGGCATGGGAAAAGAAAAAGTTGACTCATGCGAGTCAGAGCAAGAAGGTGAAACATTTCCCTCAGCAGCGCCTCACGTGCATGACACGTGAGCGCCGGCGCCGATTCTTTGCAGGATTAGAACTTGTAGCGGCGCCTCACGTGCATAACATGTGAGCGCCGGCGCTAGTTTTGGATTAAATCCTGCAACAACGCTTCATGTGCATGACATGTGAGCGCCGACACTAGTTTTTATATGTATATAACAACACTTCACGTGAGGCACATATAGGCATTAGCATAAAGAAAAGAGAGAGCTTTGTCATTCATACTACGGAGAAATTTATACATTGGTGATAAAAAATCCTTAGAATGTTTACAACGGCAAGACGCTGTATTTCGGACACGGATTCATGAACTTAGAGGAAAGTTTGAGTAAAGTGCTTCTAACTTCGTTGACCGTCTTCTTATGTATTTTCTCATGAATGCAAGCGTCGGGATCCCCGCTGATGTCCATCCTTGGGTACGCGATATTATCGTCTTTTGTTGGAAGACGCGATGCAAAACAGCGATAAGATCATCTTTCCGCTTCTTTGAGATCAGACCCATTAGATATACCGAATGCACCTTGTCTTCAGCATTATCAAGTGTCTCGAGCGGCATAGCCTCATCAAACTCTGGAAGTGCTTTCCAAATCGACCCAACGACAATTTTCAAAAGAGCATGACGACGGGGAGCTATCGACCGTTGTAATCGTCGAAGCGACGCATCACCTCAGCGCATTAGGCATCAGTAAACTCCTGACCTTGACAGTGGCCTTGGATGTGAATCTCCTCATAAGAGATAATCTCTTCAAGATCATACAGATGAGAAGCCATAGTGTTTGACAAGAAAAAAACCCAGTAAGGGATTAGCAATCAAATTACCAAATCATTACGATCTAGAAGAAAAACAGTGCTCCCCATAAAATCAAGGTGATGCCCCATCAATGATGAGGCAGGCATTCATTGTAAGAATCCGAAATGATTCTCATTTAATGAAAAATCTCATTGAACCGTGGAGTTAAACTCGCAATATTCTCGAAAAACGAGTTCTACAGTAGATTCAAATTTGCAAGAAGAAACCCTAAAAGACAACAAGAAAAGGGAATAAAATTCCTAAAAGAATTTTCAAAATCCCTATGGGAAATGGAATTAAATTCCAAACAACCCTCAAAGATCAAAGTCACTAACAGGGTAAAGCCCTAAGATTTCTAAGACCCATGGTCTACCCAAATAAAAGCTTTTTTTTAGGATCTCTAAGAGATCGTTCCGAGAGAAGAGCAAAGCTCTGTTAATGGGTTAAAAAGCCCAAAACGAGAAGAGATTCTTTTAAGAGTTTCTTTAAGAGTTAAATCGTAGTCATAATTCTTACCAATTTTTGATAGAGTTTGACTCTGAGAAAGTTCTGGGAACATAGATCTAAGCTCTGAGGAGAGAATTAAATTCTCAAGGAAGAAGAAGACTCAAGAAGATGATGGAACGACAGTCATCTCAAGGGCCAAAGGCCCTATTTACATGAAGGGACAGTTCAACTCCCCAGGAGATCGAACAATGGAAAAGATGACACCGTTGCACTCACGTGTGAGCCACGTGAGCACAACGGTAGGGGGCATTTGTTTCCTCAATATTTTAACCTAATAAAAAAGCAAAGCTCTGTTGGATTTAATGAGGCAGCGCCTCACGTGCTCTCCACGAGGGCATCAGCGCTAGAGCCAATTTTATAGGATTAAATCTTATGGTGGGGACGCACGTGCTCCTCACGCCGGCGCCAATGTGCAAAGCACAGAAAACGCTTTCTGAGTAAGAATTAAATTCTTATATGGCGTCGCGAGTGCTTATCATGCGGACGCCGATGTGCAAAACACATAAATACCTATCATAAGAATTAAATTCTTAAGTGGCGCCCACGTGTTATAGCGCCGGCGTCCACGTGCATAACACGTGAGCGCCAGCGCCCAAGTTCATATCAATAGAATTAAATTCTACATTTCCCTAACAAAAGTTGGGATATTCTCTGTTAAACAGAGCCGTTGGATTAAAGATCTAATGGAAATGATAAATCATCAAAATACAGAATTAAATCCTGTTGGAAGAAAACATCTCCTAAATCTTTCTAAATAAGAAAGATACTCTCAGTTGGATCAAAAATCCAATTATAGAATAAAATTCTATTTTGGAATATATTCTCTCAATCTTTCTAAACAAAAAAGTTTGCTCTCGGTAAAATAAATAACCATTGGATTAAAAAAAATTCCAATGGTGATTAAAAATCACCATTTTACAGAATAAATTCTGTATAGGGGAAATATTTCCCCAATCTCGTTAAAAACAAAAAAAGAACATATTCTGTAAAACAGAAATCATTGGAGTAAAAATCCAACAGTGGGTAAAATTCCCCAAACAAATTTTGAGACCAATTAAATCAATTGGAATCTCTCAATGAGAGATTTTCTCAAAACCAATTAACAACTTGCCTCCACTATATAAGGGACCCGAGACTTCAAGTCTCACACAGAGACGGAGATAGAGGAAACCCCCCATAACCTTATGAAAAATACAGAAAACTTTCAAAACAACATAAAATTCAATTCTCAAGAAAGAAGAAGACTTTCCTACTTAAAACCCTAGGTAAAGAAAATGGATCAAAATATCTTTATCACATTTAAAGGTTTAACCCTTTTAAAAGAACTTTAGTTCTTTTTCTCGATCTGAGATCCACAAGGCAAATCTTCCATAAGTTGAGAATTTAATTCTCATCGGGAAGATCCTGTTCTTGAGAATCAAAAATTGAGGGAATAACAAATTTTTTAAAAATAAGAGGAGAAAGAAAACGGAGTCCATGATGCTCCAGGAACTCGGTTCCTTCAAATCGAGAACTTAGTTCTTTAAAAACTCAACCTAAAATCCTCAAATATAGTGATTTTAGCGAGCGTTAATGGTCAAAGCACCATTGATAGAGGTTTAATCTCTCTGAAAACAAAAACAGAGATTAAATCTTCATATAAAAGAAATTAGCGCCTCGCGTGCTTTCCACATGGGCGCCTCTCTTTAACAGCGCCTAGCGCCTCACGTGAAAGACGCGCGGGCGCCCAAAACAGAAGGCCAGCGCCTCACGTGAAACACACGTGGACGCCATATAAAAAGTGCTTAGCACTGATTGGGCAGCGCCTCACGTGCTCCTCACGTGGGCGCCACAAAAATAATAAAAGTGCTTAGCATTCCATAAATAGCCAAAACGGCTAAGCACTGATTGGGCAGCACCCAACGCCTTTCGTGTTCCTCACGTGGGCGGCACTAAAAAAAGGAGAGAAAAGTGCTTAACACTCCATAAACAACCAAAATGGCTGGTGCTCAGCGCTCATTGGACGGCATCCATAATTAAATGCTTCACATGACACCCATGTGAGTGTCCGAGCGTCAAACAAGTGCTTAGCATATTTGCATAAAAAAAGAGACTGAACCAACATAGCCCAAATAGGCGCTTAGCACTTCTGAACCAAAAAAAATTTGAGCAGACTAAGCCCAGATTGGCTAAGTCTATAAAACTTTCTTATAGCCGAGCCTAAAATGCTCAATTGTTAGGATCTTAAATAAAAATGATCCTTAAAATATTGTTAAGTTGATCTTAGTCTCAAATTAGACCAACGCATCCTTAGTTATAAATTGAGCCCAAATGCTCACACATTTAAGTCGATCTTAATCTCAAACCAGATTAACTGTCCTTAAATAAACTTAAGTCCAAATCTAAAATATATGGATTTAGATTAATCCCAACGTCTCGGTCCCTTTCTTCCGGCAGTGAACAATGCTAAAGTAATATTTGAGTTGGAGTATATTAAATGTCTAGTGAGGGACAATAACTAAACCATAAAGAAGGTTTGCGTAAAACTAAAGTTGTGCGTCTCTATTTTATTGCAGATATTGGATAGTTGGAGCACTATGATTATTTAAGTGCACATTCTAACCCAAAAATCATTTCCTTTCTTCTTGTTCCTTTAGAATATTATAATCATCTCCTTTTTAAATTCTAGCTGAACCGTTTATTTCTACATTCTCAAAAAATTATGATCGGCTATTTGCTTCTCATCATCATATGATTATTGGCACCTCCTTAAACGGACGGGTAACATGATGCTGAATGACGGAACATGTAATATCGTTGTTAACCCAGACATTTGTTTATACAATTTCTATATTTCACAGGACCTGAAAAACTTGCTTAAATCGAGATTATGTCATACCTACCCGAAGTATAAGCCAATTTGTCATAACAATGTAGATTATTACTGCAATTTCATTATTAATCTAGCAATGGTTTTTGAAGTCAATGAACTATTGAATGCTCGCTAAATATAGAAGCCTAGTCTCAATAAGGTCAATTTCACGATCTCACAACTATGATTATACAATATATCGTGTTTCTTGTTTGATAATCATTAAGTTATAAACCAGGTTTGACCTAACTAGATTCTGGGTTACTCAGACAGACCAAAAGCCTTGTTTGCCTCAGATCCACATAGCTTCATCTGATCTAGCTGATCTGATGTAATAAAGATCGTACATGGGAGTGGTTTAAAATAAACTAGCCAAATCAGGAATGATTCAGATAATCAAATGATGATTCTGCGTCAAAGCCAGATCAGGTTAGGCTGTGTACTTGTATCAAAGGACCCATGTTGTCCCTCAATTAACTTGTGGTTTCATGAGACTTAATCAGCCAAGTTCGCATTTTCTTGAAGCCTGTGTCCACAAATATCTTTGAACATACAGGAACTAATAATGGTGCGAGAGCTATTTTCCTTTACTATAGTGAATTGAAATAATAATACAAACTGACCGATACCATGCGATTTTCTGCATCCATATGCCTATATGTTCTTTTATTTGCATTCTGGTGAATTTTGAATGATATATAACTGGTTATAATTGCTACCATTATAAATACGCAGGCAATCTCTTATATTAGGACTTTGTATGCCTTTACTAACGAGACATTAGCAAAGTATTCTTATGCTACATCACTTCAATCAACATTGCGGTATGGGATATTGATCAGTCTTGTGCAAGGGCTTGGACTTGGATTCACGTATGGACTTGCCATATGTTCATGTGCTCTGCAACTCTGGGTTGGAAGGCTGCTGATTTCTCAAGGGAAAGCTAACGGTGGTGAAATTATAACAGCACTATTTGCAGTGATTTTGAGTGGCCTGTAAACTTCTTTAACCTCTTGAAAGTACGTCTCCATACTTCTTTGTTCATTCTTCTTTTTTACATTTTCTATAATTTGCAGTGGATTAAATCAAGCAGCCACAAACTTCTATTCATTTGAGCAAGGTAGAATTGCTGCTTATAGGCTGTATGAGATGATAAGTCGTTCAGCATCCACTGTTAATCAAGACGGGAATACATTAGCTTCAGTGCAAGGAAACATTGAATTTCGGAACGTATATTTTAGCTATTTATCTCGTCCCGAAATTCCCATATTAAGTGGTTTCTACCTAACTGTACCTGCGAGAAAAACTGTGGCGCTTGTTGGTAGGAACGGTTCTGGGAAAAGCAGCATAATTCCTCTCATGGAGCGATTCTATGATCCTACACTAGGTACCTTTACCATTTGACTCCCCTTGTGTGCTACTATATTCTAATATTTTATCAGAGTTCTAAACGGCACTGATTGGCTGCTGAGCTGAATGGCTTGCTCTGTTGCAGGTGAAGTTCTTTTGGATGGAGAGAACATAAAAAACTTGAAGCTGGAGTGGTTAAGAAGCCAGATAGGGCTGGTGACTCAGGAGCCAGCATTATTAAGTTTGAGCATTAAAGATAATATTGCATACGGAAGATCTGCTACGCTTGATCACATAGAGGAGGCTGCAAAAACAGCACATGCACATACATTTATTAGCTCATTGGAAAAAGGATATGAAACTCAGGTAAAGTGATCAACTATTACTGTTAAGAGAGAAAAATGGTATTTTAGAAATGGGCTAGGTCTGATACTATGAAAAGCTGATATTGAGGCAAAACAACTTTATAGGAGAGATAGTTCTCTCTCTATTAATATTGTTAACCAGGTTTTTGATATTACATTATTACATAGAATACCTAAAATGCGCTTTTCTCACGTAATAAGCCAGGAGCATATGATTTATGTGCTCCAGTTTAAGGTGGATTGTTATGAGAGAAATGGGCAATTTGGTATTCTATATAGTAATGAAACGCTGGTTAACGAGATGCCTCTCTCCCCTCTCGGGTTTTTTTTTGCCTCAATATGATGTTTTCAGTTTCGAACCTGTAAGCTTTCTGATTTTTTATTATATATATATTTTTCATGCGGATCTCATTTAATGTATCTCAGGTCGGCAGGGATGGATTAGCACTAACAGAAGAACAAAAAATAAAGCTTTCGGTTGCTCGCGCTGTTCTTTCAAATCCATCTATTCTTTTACTTGATGAGGTCACTGGTGGCCTTGACTTCGAGGCAGAGAGAGCTGTCCAGGAGTCATTAGATATACTTATGTTGGGACGATCGACTATAATAATAGCGCGGCGGCTTGGGCTTATTCGGAATGCTGATTATATAGCAGTTATGGAAGAAGGACAACTTGTTGAAATGGGTACACACGATGAATTGCTAACATTGGACGGCCTTTATGCAGAACTTCTTAGATGTGAGGAAGCAGCAAAGCTTCCCAAAAGGTAAAACTTCCTGTCATAATGAAATTGAGTTGATAAATGCCAATAATTTAAATTTACAATGTATTTTCCATAATATACATTATATGATACTCGTTTCTCTTTCTGTCTTTGGTATGGATTCTCTGCATGCGCCTTTTGTTCAGACAACCCTCTAAATTAATACCTGTGTAACCATTCTCCAATTATGTAATTGTAACTGCTTTGTTGCTATGAATTACAATACCTTTGCAAGTTTGTATGTGTGTGTCACATGCAGACACATATCAATGCGATTTTAGAATGCCAGTGTTGTTGGTTGTTTTTGTGACAGTGCATGCACTATTTTACAGACAAAAGTTGGATATTTTCATGTATACCTCTCTAGCTTGCTCTGTTGCTACACTCCTTTTAGACAGACTATTAAATTTAAGATACAGATTTCACTGGATTGGGACCTCTATCATGTTGTGGGGAGGAAGCAAGGAATGCCACTGTTAATTTGTATATCCATCCAAAATTATGTCTTTGAACAACAAGCGGAAAAAAAACTATAAAATGTTTAAATTCTATTTTAGACTCTATGTGTACCTGGAATATGCATATGAATGTATTTGACTCAATATTTTAAAAGCGGCAAATAAAAGTGGAGCGGTCAGAGTGCCTGGCCGCTTCGGCCGCACAGAAATCAACAAATCTTATTTTTGGTTTAATTGTGTTATTTCTTGTAAGTGGTTTGTTAAATCTTGGTTCTAATGGGCTTTCTAACTACTTTTGAATACTTGACCCCCCCTATGTCGACGTGCAAAGTCAAAATCGCAAACTCGAAGTTTAAGCTACTTGAAACTCAAAGCCAAAGCTGCTAAAATACCTTAGCTTTGAAAATAAAATCAAAACTTGTAAACCCTAGTTGCTCGATCCCTTATTTTGAAGCCAAAATCTAACCTCCAATCGCAAAGTCAAAGTTTCCAAGTTGAAAATCCTAGCTGTTTGAAGTAGAAGCCTCCAAGTTAAATTCGAAGCGTCAGAGTTGAAGTCGCAAAGTCCCCAAAACCCATAGTTCGAAGTCTTGGCCAGAGAAATGAAAACAATGTTATTAGAATTGGGGGTTTGGATTAATTTAGATGTTATTATCACGCCAAATGAAATGTATACTCATTATATGACTTTAATTATAATGGTGTGAACATCAATAAACATGGCGTAATAATAAAATATGTCTTTTTACCAAAAAAGCCCCCCATACTCCGCTAATTACTAAATAACCCCCCATACTTCATATTTACTTGAAAGACCCCATATACATTTAAGTTGCACTGAAAAACCCTCGCTGGTTTTCCATCCAAATTTAACGCCCCTTCAGTGAGATGAAGTTGAAGCTTGAGTTTGAGCTGCTCTTTAGGTAGGTCCTTCCACAAAAAGAACCCACATCCTCGTTTAATTGAAGATTGGGAATTAGAGCAACTAAGAATCCCTTCCTTTCAAATTCGATTGTCCACTAACTTGAAACTTGCAATTGAAGGACACTCAACAAGTTCGTTACTGGAGAAGGTTGAGAAAGACGAAGCGGTTTTTATAATCAAAATAAGAGCTTTGATCGGAATTCTAACCTAAAGCCAATTGTGAGGAAAAATTAGGATTTCTAGGAGAAGAGGAGGGGCTGGAAGGTTTTAAAATTCTAGCCCGATGCCAAAAAATTTCTCTTTTTGGCATGTTAGGTTTTTTTAGTGCAACTTAAATGTATGGAGTTTTTTTAAAGTAAATACGAAGTATATGTTTTTTTAGCAATTAGCGAAGTATGAGGGGCTATATATATATATATATATATATATATATATATATATATATAGAATAATGGAGGAAAGAGGCCCTAGGAGACCTTTTGCGTTAGGTGGCGGCAAAAAGCATGTCCACCATTTTATTCGACAATCGGCACCTTCCAGCTTGATCTTCATTCTCGAATTTTGTCGATACACCAATTTTCATATGATTACAACACCATTACACTGTTAATTTAGCAATGTAAAAAGTTCTATTGTCGGTAAACCGTTAATTTTGCGCCCACTAAATCAACGGTGAAAATGTGTTGGAATCATATGAAATTTGGTATGTCGACATATTAGACGATGAAGATCAAGATGACCGGTGCCGACCGTCGAATAAAATGGTCGAGGACATGATTTGTGCTGCCACCTAACGCAAAAAGCCTCCTAGGGCCTCCTTCCTCCATTATTCTCTCTTTCTATATATAGAGGGGAGTGCTCTATTGCAAACCGGTCCGCGTTTTGTTAAAATTGGAAACTCTCGGTCTATGATATAGTTTGAATGATCCGATCCATTCAAGTTGATCATCCTACCCCTAAATGTATGCGTACGAAAAACCAAAGGATTTGAAGACCTCTAATCAATGTGTCGGATGAGTGTAAAAATGAACATCTTTCGATTATTCAACATAAACTTCATCCTATGTATTGGTTAGAGATCTTTAAATCCTTTGATTTTTCATACACATACATTTGAAGGTAGAATGATCAACTTGAACGATTGGATCGCTCAAATATGTCGTAGACCGAGAGTTCCCATTTTTAAAAAAACGCTGACCGGTTTGCAATAGAGCACTCCCTACACACTCACACACACTAAAACTACCCCGATAAACCTTTATTTACACCTCACTCAATAGGAAATAGGGTATGGTTATCTGATTAAAGGGGTAGGAATATCACCATGCTTAAGCGGTAAAAAGTGTAGAGGTGGAAAGCGCTCCGCCGCTTAAGCTCTTTTAAAACATTGATTTGACTTGAAATGCATAGTTTTGCTGACATTTCCTTCTGCTGTTTATACTTTAACTTTTGAGATTCTGCATCTGTAATCCTCGGATGTCCTTTATTCAGGCCCTTTGTAATCTGTAGTTTATATGAATTAATGTATGTGATGCCAGCTTTCATGCATGGCTTCTAGCAGATCCACAAAAATCTACTACTGTGATTATTTATATTTCCTAAATCTTTTACTATAATGTTAAAACACATTTTATGGCAGTTTATGGCCATTTAAAGTTACCATGCTGGATTTTGTCCAAGTTAATTTGGCTAAAATGCTATTTCAATAGTTGGATGGATACCATTGCATGTGGTTCTTTTCTCGTAGAGCATACTGGGCCTGGGAAGGTCCCCAGGCCTGTTTCCTTCAAATCCAGGCACAAGGGAGTCACTCGTGTAGTTGCATCCCACTCGGGTGGGACCCAGTGACTCCCTTGTTCCTGCATTCACTCCCCAAGCCCATTTTCACTTTCTTGTACATCTAATTTGTTGCCACCAGCTTCTGCATACTATATAATGTTGTTTGCAACTCATGATCTTAATCATGCAATATCTAATAAAACATTATTAGAAAAGACACGTAGATCGTCCATAATATAACCATCGTAAATTGCTAAATGTAATTTAACTTGACCTATGTAAAATATGCATACATGCGTGTATAGGTACAGACACAACTTGGTCAATGCAAGTGGCATTCTAAATTTGTACTGATAAACTCTTTTTCAACCATTTTCAGGACGCCTATCATGAATTACAAAGAGCCAGCAACTTTTCAGATCGAGAAGGACTCGTCAGCAAGTCACAGCTTTCAAGAGCCATCATCTCCGAAAATGACAAAATCACCCTCCCTCCAAAGGGCACATAATTTTCATGCGTATCGACAATCAGATGCCAACAATAACTCATACGAATCACCAAATATTCAAAGCCCACCTTCAGAGCAAATGGTGGAAAATGGGATGCCCCTAGTGGCAGCAGAAAGAGCACCATCCATCAAAAGACAAGATAGTTTTGAAATGAAATTGCCTGATCTGCCCAAAATTGATGTTCATGCTTTACATCGACAAACGTCAAATAATTCTGACCCGGAATCACCTATTTCACCACTTTTGACATCTGACCCAAAAAATGAGCGGTCTCATTCAAAGACCTTTAGCCGTCCACTTAATTCATTTGATGACATGCCTATTAAAAAGAGGGAGGCGAAGGACTCACAGCACCAAAAGCCGCCATCATTTTGGAGGCTTGCACAACTCAGTTTTGCAGAATGGCTTTATGCACTTCTTGGCAGTACTGGCGCTGCTATTTTTGGTTCATTTAATCCACTCCTTGCTTACACTATTGCGCTTATAGTATCAGCATATTATAGACTTGATGTGAAGGATATTCGCAATGAAGTGAACAGATGGTGCTTGATGATTGCGTGCATGGGTTTCATTACAGTGCTAGCTAATTTTTTGCAACACTTCTATTTTGGTATAATGGGTGAGAAGATGACCGAGCGAGTGAGGAGAATGATGTTCTCAGGTAAATATTATAAGAACTTTGGGATCTTTATTTCCTCTCGTTGTATATATATTATATACTGTAGCAAAGATGGATTTTCTTCTAATCAGTTGTCCGTTACAGCGATGCTGCGTAATGAGGTTGGATGGTTTGATGAAGAAGAGAACAGTGCAGACACATTATCCATGCGTCTAGCAAATGATGCTACATTTGTACGTGCTGCTTTTAGCAACCGGCTTTCTATTTTTATACAGGACACTGCAGCAGTTCTTGTAGCCCTAGCTATTGGGATGGTACTAGAATGGCGAGTGGCACTTGTTGCGCTGGCCACAATACCCATTCTTACAGTTTCTGCTATCGCACAGGTAGTCACCATAAAATTATACGCATTGCTTACATGTATTTTATATATGTTGCAAGTTTATTTTTGTTTTTTTATATTTTTGTTCACTCTGTCATGATCTTTATTTAGCTATTTTATGCTAGAAGAAAATGTCCCTGTGGTCAGCTGCAGGCATATTGCCTGCGACCGCTGCAGGAAATAGTAGGTAAAACTGGGAGGGTCCATGCACATGTGAAAGGCCCCCATGTGTTTACCCTCTATTTCCTGCATCTGCTTTGCCTGTGGCTGACCGCAGGGTCATATGGCTCTGTTATATTGGCCAAAATTTAGCATGATGCCTTATAATTATTGGTCTAGGACCTCCTTGATAGCTCGATGTGCATCAGTATGCAATTATCCTCTGTGGTGGGATGGCACCTTCTACAATTTATAATCCAAAGTAAATCAGTGGGATCAAAGCAATATCTCAGTGAAGGAGGAATAACTGAGGATTTTGAGATAGCACCTTCCACAATTTGAAGTGCAAAGCACCTCATGGGCTCATGGGCTCAAAGCCAAGACCTGAGTGAAAGAGAGATAATCACTCGGGTGGGCTCTTTTTCCAAGCTTGATGTAATTTAATTTTCCTAGAATAAATAAAAGTTGATCTGAGGCCGATTGGAGACTGAGATAAGGAAACCTTTGATCCATGCTTCCTTCCCAAATAGGCTACCTTTGCCCTGTGGTTTATGAGTACTTTACAATTCAAGATGTTGCATTCCTATAGGGCTATGGAATATATGAAAATATTATGTAGGTGAATATAGATCTAATAAGTTTTATTATGAAATAATTGTTTGATGTGTTCTAGCATCCAGAAATTGTAGATGGAAGAAAGAAACTAGGGCTGAATTGCAGAAAAGCTAAAACTATTTGGAGGATATAAAAATAAGAATATAAATGAACTGGAAGGAGTACGATCAAAAGAAGATTCGCTGAAAAGGTTTAAGATATCTAGGAGAAATACAAAAAAAATGCACAGCTTTGTTCTCTTATGGAATCTTGAACTTATACCCCAAAAAAATACATTGGTAGGCCTTCCATTGATCACCACACCTGTGCTAATAATATCTTGAATTAGGAACCCTATCTTAACATTGTCCACAATAAAAGTTGACAAAACATATACAAAAGTATTTCAACAAAGGATAAGACATGTACCCTCTTTAATTTGGAGTCTGCGAGTATGAATATTTTTTTATATAATTTTACTTTATTTTGTATCTAGATAGGATTTATCTGTTTTATAATTAAGTTCTATGGTTCTAGGATCTTCAAACTCTTTCCTTTTACAAATTTTCTTAAATGTAATTACTAAAATTCTGAACTAAATTTAATTCAATCGGTTATTTGACCAAAATTTGAGGCATCATTCTCCATAGTGTTCTATGATCTTCCTGGTTAGCAATCTTTGCTGGTGTGATGCACATGCCTAGTTATGAAGATGGCAAGAAGAGTAGTAGTTTGTAGGCTTGCTGCCTGGTTCATGATGGTCTCTCCATATGGATGGTTGAGCTCATTACAATCTACAAACTACAATACAAACTTGAGAATAGTAGTCGCATAGTGGCACTTGCTTCTAAGCTTTGATCTAAGTTCTTCGTGATGATTGATAGTATGCAAGGAGAAACAAAATGGATGCTCTTAAGAACATTAATATCCATACACTGTGATATATATTTATTTTTCTCATATTCTTCTGCTGCATAATTAGTTTTCCATTAAACTTACGAATTTTTCCCTAATTTCGTTGATTGCAGTTTTCTGTTACATTCATTTTCCCTTCTATGGATGTTCCTTGCTTCTTTTAATACCCTTATTAGTTATTTATTCTCTCTCACTTATGTCGGTTCATATAATCATGGATTAGTTTCGGCCATTTAAGAACATGACAGGAATCCCATGATACAACGCAATGGCACACGACACATTATTAATTCTCTTAAAAATGCTTATTAGAGTGTAGGAAGTGTTGTTGATTCATCTTATGTAAGAAATGCCTTCACAATTGAAATATACATGTTGATTATGTTACATAGGCCACACCTTCATATTTTAAAATATGATTTATTATGTGCTATGAATAATGACATTGTGTTACCAACGAGTCATAGGAGATGGGTGGATTTGGCAAAGAACTAATATTTGCCAGCTTTCTACCAACATATGATCTAAAAGAATCCTTTTTAGTTCTTTGCTCAAGCGGTAATGACACTCCCCCACTTGGTGGGAGGTCTTGGGTTCGAAACCCCCTGCTTGCAGTGGCAAGGGGGATTTTCAACCAATTATGTGGAGAAAGTTCCCATGGACCTAGAGGCCAAACCCCTCTCCTCCTCCTCCAAAGCCTACGGGCTGTTGCAAAAAAATAAAATAGAATAAAAAAATTACCGGCTTTCTGCATGAGTTATGGATGAACATATCTTATATTCAGGATGAAGTCTCGAGGTGCATGTGTGATGATGATACTGTATTAATTGAAAATAATTCACATGAACCATATTGGTATATTTGATGATATTGAATATGTTTCGAGTCCTTATCAGCCTTTTCTTTCAAAGTTTAGAAATTGAAATTCACAGACCTTTTCCAGAATTTCTTCGAAAGAGATGTTATCCTCGAAATATTTGCCACATGCAGCGGAATACAAGGCATTGATCGTTAATATGTATCCCTATGATTCAAATGCTGGGATGTCATTTTAAGTTAAATCTATTCTAATATAGATTTTGATTCGCATATTATATTTTAATTTGTATTAAGTTGATTGATTGTCAATCCTAGAAGTTAGATTGTGCTATATATTGCATTACACAGACAATATCTGATAGTAGTATTATTTCGTGTGCGTGAAGCTGGTGAGTAGATCAAAGAAGTTAAGAGGTAGGTTATGATATGTAGGGAATAGATCCATTATAGGGGGTTTCGGAAGCAATAATTTCGCACAAGGAATTTTTAATTCAGGTTTACACATAATCCTTGCTTTAGCAATTTTTGCATGCTACACATTCGTAAGTTAACCCCTAGAGACACCTTTTTCTAAATGAGCAACTGTTTTCATAAATGCGGATGATGGCCGGAATTTGGTTAAGAGGATACAGCCTTGGGGGATTGAGTTTTAAATGCTCGTTTAGTTAGGAAATTTGTTGGTTTATGATACGACCTAGAGGAACAGAAAAGAATCTTTGAGCTTTAGGAATTGCACAGATATTCCAATTAGCTTGGAGACCATAGTTTTAAAGATCCTATTTACTTTTTTAAACAGAGTTGCTTAGATGTTGGGTGGTAACTTGCAATACCTGGAGGGGTGATATGCATTTGAAAAAATATATAACCTTCACAAGCCCAACTTCCTAATGTGAAAGCTCCATCTTTCACTTGGATCAAGCTTCATGTTAGTTACCACTTATATAGCTTTCCTAGTGATTGTGCTTTCCTATTTCCCAGAGGTAACCAATGATGGATTTTTGTCCCAAGGTTCTAAGAACAAGGGCTGCATCCTATAGATTGTGCCTAGCGAAACGGGAAGGTGAGAGATTGAGATAGGTGTATGCCTCATAGAAAATGAAGCCATTTTCATAATATAGATATTTCAAATATTCATGTTTCAACGAATATTTTGGTCGCTCATGGAATGCCAGGTGGTGTTTTTCTTGCACAATCAATTGACGTTGGATTGTCGTGCACTCATTCACATAATTCAATGGGTTGTCGTGTACTCATTCACATAATTCAAGGGGTTAAATACAATAACCCGTAATAAAATTCCCAACTGTGAGCTGAATCATTGTTTCTGTATATGTGTCATTCTCATGTGCCACTGTGTCGTTAATCTTTGGGTATTTGGTTCTCTTGAGATAACTGAATGTTGATGTAAACCATGAGGGCTATGATTTAGCATCCCTAGGGTTTCTTTTTTGTCAAAGTTCAATATCTTATTAACTTCCATTGTCAAAACTAAGATGAAATGATTGATATTCAATACATTTCATTCAATCTAATGTTTAATCATGATTACAATTTGTTTGCAGAAAATGTGGCTTGCTGGGTTCTCAAGGGGCATTCAAGAAATGCACCGGAAGGCCTCTCTGGTCCTCGAGGATGCAGTCAGAAACATTTACACCGTCGTGGCTTTCTGCGCCGGCAATAAAGTAATGGAACTCTACAGGACACAACTGAAGAAAATCCTCAACCAAAGCTTTCTCCATGGCATGGCCATTGGCTTTGCCTTCGGTTTCTCCCAATTCCTCCTTTTTGCCTGCAACGCCCTTCTCCTATGGTTCACCGCCCTCTCCGTAAAACGCGGCCATCTGACAATAGCGACAGCTGTCAAAGAATACATGGTCTTTTCCTTCGCCACGTTTGCCCTAGTCGAACCCTTTGGTCTTGCCCCATATATTTTAAAACGACGAAAATCCTTAATTTCTGTATTCGAAATTATCGACCGGGTTCCAAAAATCGACCCTGATGATAATGGGGGTCTCAAACCCCCGAACGTTTACGGATCCATTGAGCTCAAGAATGTTGATTTTTGTTACCCGACCCGTCCTGAGATGATGATACTTTCCAATTTTAATCTTAAAGTAAGTGGGGGACAAACGGTAGCTGTCGTGGGCGTATCTGGATCTGGAAAAAGCACCATCATTTCTTTAATTGAAAGATTCTATGACCCTGTCGCGGGTCAAGTTTTACTGGACGGGCGTGATATCAAACTTTTTAATCTAAGATGGTTGCGTAATCACATGGGTTTGGTTCAACAGGAACCAATTATCTTTTCCACGACCATCAGAGAAAATATTATTTATGCAAGGCACAATGCCACAGAAGCGGAAGTTAAAGAAGCGGCGAGGATTGCAAACGCCCATCATTTTATCAGCAGTCTGCCTCATGGCTACGACACACATGTAGGTATGAGAGGGGTCGATCTTACCCCGGGTCAGAAACAAAGGATTGCGATCGCGAGGGTTGTTTTGAAAAATGCGCCTATTTTGTTGTTGGATGAGGCTAGCTCGGCTATTGAGTCAGAGTCAAGTAGAGTTGTGCAAGAGGCGCTTGATACTTTGATAATGGGTAATAAGACGACGATTTTAATCGCGTACAGGGCCGCGATGATGAGGCACGTGGATAATATTGTGGTTCTAAATGGTGGGAAAATTGTTGAGGAGGGTACCCACGATTCTTTGGTGCAAAGGAACGGTTTGTATGTTAGGCTGATGCAACCTCATTTCGGAAAGGGACTTAGGCACAATCGATTAGTATAGGAAGAGAAAGATCCATTCGGTTGCCTGTGTAAATTATTCCCTTCGAGTTAATTGAGTTCTCGCTCACCCGCTGAGGTCCAAAGAAGAACTCACCCGCTGAGGTCCAAAGAAGAGAATATTCAGGGTGGAGAGAACTAACTGCTTGTGGAGGTTTGTAACGCGGCGGATTCCGGTGGTGGATAGTTTGGCAATGTTGGGGTTTGAGAGCGCGGTGACTTGTTTAGATAGAAGTCTTGGGATGCATTCTTTTGGGAGGCTTGTGATATTTTCTTTTCAAGGAGATGATGATGCCTCCATTTTGTATTTAATTGTTAACTTAAAGGCCGAATCGAGATGTAATGTTATGAAATTGGTTGTGCTGTCGATATTGGAACTGTAGCAACTTCTGTTTGATATTCTGATCAGAATTTTACTTGTGACAACATCAGTTCTGTTGTATTGATAGAATGAGATGCTACAAGAAATATATTGTCCTTTCATTGCCAGTCTTGCTCCAGTTGTTCCTTATGAATCCCTGGATTGAGCTTTACACTTCAGTTTTAAGAATAAATTGATTTACCAAGATGTATTATTTATACAAAAGCATTATTAGTGATGGATTGGGTACACTTGCTATGATCATTTTCTCCTGCTTTAGTTGGAAAAATACCATCCAAAACTATAGTTTGTTTTAGAATGTACTTTTTGAAAACGATCCAAACTAACATTCTGCAAGTTCAAGCTTCTTGTTAACAACACACACACACACCAAAAGGGTGGAAAGTATGAAATTGATAGTAAGTTCTACATTTTAATGAAGTGATAAATTGAGCCCTATAAGTTTTTTACTTCATATGTCGATCATCCTGAAGGAATCTGCTACAACTTTGAGTTTATTCCGTACTCAGCTCCATCGTGTCCGCCGACCATGAGAGTGTAGTATTGCCCTAGAAAAAAATAAAAAATAAAAATAACAGTTACTTGTATAAGAATTATTTTTAAAATCATACAAATTCATAATTTGAGAAGGCATGTATAAGAACTTGTGCATTTATTTTGCCTGTTCACCGAATCTTATCAGTGAACATACCATTGCCGATGGTTATAGTCAACAAATCAGTTCGCGCAAAGTTTGGAGCCTGAAGTTCATACTCAAATGTCCAGTAATTCTTTCCATCGAAAGAGCATTGTGTTTGATGAGTTACAGAATATTTTTCAGTAAATATATAATCAGATATTAGTGTGCTTGAAATATCCACACTATGAATTCAAGTGAAAAAAGGATAGGTAAAAATAACCAAAAAAATATATTCAGAATGAGTTGCCTCTTGAATCTCAAATATAATTGGATCTTGCGTTGGCGCGGCATATACAGTTTTCACCAAATTAAAAATGACCTGGTAATTAAGATATAGACCTGATTAGAAAGTCAAATTTCATCAAACTACAAAAAAATTTAAGAGTTTGTGAGGATTACCTCTTCCATTGGACCCAAATCATGAACATCTTTTTTCTCCGTGGGAATGAAACTGACCCTAACATGTTGCAGTGCTGCAAACCTATCTTTGAATGCTGAATCATGCCCTAAAAAAATCAAAGTCCTATATGACCGAAAAAGAAATTGAGCTTATCACATAAATCTCTAACATTCAAGTATTAATTTTCCTTAAATGGCTGAAAATGTTTTCGTCTTCGGAATGTGATGGAGGTCGGAATCTCTCTCAGATGTTGTCCTCCGTCGATCTTGTGGATAGCGACGCTGAACGGCTGAGATTTGTTGTGGAAGATTGAACATGTGGATCTCAATGGGTTGTTGACGCTGAGCTACCTGCTAATGAGGTCCCAGTTGTGAAACCACTGTAGGACCCTCCGACGATCAAATAAGTACCGGAGAATATTGAAACAGAGTAGTGGCGTATCGGATTCAATTTGAGTTACCTAAGTCGTCTGGAAGAGAGAGTTTATATAGCAGTCGCATGGAGCGAACCGGTGCGAGATTCTCGCTGTCCGTTACGCCCCCGCCTCACGTTCGTGTTGATGGCAAGGTACGTCCATTAATAACGGGATACATCCATTAATGGAGAGACGCGCCAGCGTGGGATGCATGACGTGGAGCGGTGGAGATTTCGTATTGGCGAGATACACGAAGCTGTTATGGGGACGCTTGGGCTCCGTACTCTCGGTTGAACATGAAAGTCGATTAAGCTCAGCTCGGTGGATAGCTCGGAGTCGAGCGAGAAGGCCGAGGAAGCTTAGCACGGTGGATAGCTTGGAGTCGAGCGAGGAGGCCGAGGAAGCTCAGCCGTAGGATTGCTCGGAGGAGAGCTGTTGGCTGGTCGCTAGGCGCATAGTGAAGGTACTCCGGAGAGGTTGTTTCCCCAATAAAAGAGCAAAGCACGTTGTTTGCCACGAGGGCGCCAGCGTCGGGGATAAAAACTCTGAAAAGAGCAAAGCTCTGTTCAAAACTCAAGAGGCAAGCGCCTCACGTGTTTGCCACGAGGGCGCCAGCGTCAGGGTTAAAAACTCTTATTGGCGCCGCACATGCACAGCACGTGAGCGCCGGCGCCTGATAGAATTAAATTCTACTCTCTGTTAAACAGAGCCATTAGATCTAACATCCAGCGGAGATGATAAATCATCAGAATGCAGAATTAAATTCTGTTGAGGAAATGTTCCACAAATCTTTCTAAACAAGAAAGATTACTTTCTGTAAAACAGAGTGCCGTTGGATTAAAAATTCAATGGTGATCAAAGAATTATCGAGCTACAGAATAAATTTTATATGGGAAAATATTTCCCCAATCTTGTTAAAAACAAGAAAAATATTTTCTGTAAACCAGAAGTCCTTGGATCAAAGATCCAACGGTGGGTAAAATTCCCAAATCAATCAGGATCTCTCAATGAGAGATTTCTTCAACTAATCAACAGACCTGCCTCTACTATATAAAGGACCCAGGACTTCAAGTCTGGAAAAAGAGGAAACCCCCATAAGCTTTGAGAAAAAAGAGGAGAAAACTTTGAAAGAACAGAGAATTAAATTCTCGAGGAAGAAGAACCCTCTTCCTGAAAATTTTAGATAAATAAAATTAGATAAAGATCTTGTGGATCATTCAAAAAAGAAGAAGAAGAAGAAGAAGAGAGAAAACTCAGGAGTGCTTAGCACCCAGTGGGCGGCGCTCAGCGCCTGTCGCCTTACGTGTCCCTCACGTGGGCACCATAAAAAAAGAGTGCTTAACACTCAGTGGCTGGCGCTCAGCGTCCGGCGTCTCACGTGCCCCTCACGTGGGCGCTAAAAAATAAAGAGTGCTTAGCACTCAGTGGCTGGCGCTCAGCACCCAGCGTCTCACGTGGGCGCCACAGAACATAAAGTGCTAGACACTCATCATTCAGCGCCTAGCGCCTCACGTGCTTCGCACGTGGGCGCTATAAAGAGTGCTCTACACTCCATATAGAGACAAAAGAAAAGAGAGAGTAATGTGTGAGCGTCAGAACTCACTTAAGTGCTCAGCACTTTTTGCAAGAAAAAGAGGACTGAGCCCAAATCAGTGCTTAGCACTTCTTTCAAATAAAAAAAAGTTGGCTAGGTTTCTAATTCAGATCAACTGAGCCCATGGATTCATTGTTTCCCAAACATGACTCACGACATCCAAAAATATATTCATCCCATATTTCCTAAGTTAATCTTAGTCCCCCAAAAATGGCTAATGATTCTTAGATGGTCCACCATGATCTCTTCCCTCAGACACGGGAATTGGTTCAAGGGCACATTTCTCTATACACCTCTGATGTATGTCGTTGTAATTCCTCAACGTCTTCAGAGAGGTGGTGGGTCCCGACAACCAATTGCTTTTGGGTGTGCTTCCCAAGCTGACGTGCGCACCTTAAACCAAACCACACCCGAAATAGGTGTATCCCACATAATCGCTATACATCCCGTCACGTAACAAATACACGGGCATAAAATGGTGATCTATGGACCGAAACGTTCTTAAACTAACAACGGACCGTAACGACCTTAAACTAAAACAATAGAGCCCAAATGCTCTTTTTTGGATCTGAATGATCCTAAAACCCTGTTAAGTAGATCTTAGTCTCAAATGGACTAATGTATCCTTAACAAAAATTTAAGTTGATCTTAATCTCAAACGAGATTAACGATCCTTAAATCAATCCAAACCCAAATCTAAGATATACGAATTTGGACTAATCCACGCCCTACGGGCGACAACATAAATTAGTCTCCGTATACGATCCACGGGCAACCAAAAATAAAATAAACACACACGACACAAAGTGAACTTCCGGAGCAGGAGAAAGTGATTATCGCGATACGATAACATAATTAACTGCAGAGGCTTGCACCTGCAGGGAAGAGCGTCCCCACAATCAAAAACCTCTCGCAAACGAGGGGGAATCTGACGAAGTCTGCTTCAATGGCCGCATCCGTCCAAACTTCCGATATACGGTGCCATAAATCAACTTGGCATCTTCGGAGAGGTGGATGGATAAATCCAAATAGCATCTGCCTCCAAACTCAGGTCAGACGTTCCAATGTCCCCGTCGCGTCTTTCGGCGGTGAACAGATTCTGGTACGCCCGGTGGGACCTTTTCCTCTTTCCATTCCACACTTCCTGTGTCGTGTTCGCGAACAAATCACGGTTTATTATGGTTGCCCCTGGATTCGAGGTACTAAGATTTGGTGTCTTGTTACTGTGCAGAGAAAAGAAGATCAATGGTTTCCAAGTGTACCTGCAACAGCCACTCCCGCTCCGTCCCTGCTGGAGGAGTGACATACGGGCCAAATGCGGCTTCCATCTTTGCAATACCAGTGGAGCACGTGACTCAGGCCACCACTGGATTGTTCTTCGGGACCATCCTCCCACCAACAAGTTTCAGCGCCCCGGTGCCATCACAGGAAGCTCCGAAGAAGTCGGTCTTTGATCGACTTGCAACCACTACGGCCCCTCTCAACGGGTCATCCAAGTCCGCCACCTCAGTCTTCAACAGGCTGAACCAAAGCTCAAGTGGGCCCGCAAAGAGGCTTGCAATACCCGAAGGGTTATCTCGAAACAGATAGCCGTTCCAGCTCCAGCGGGTGAAATCGTCAAAGGGGCTTCTCCTACTAAAGGATCTGTCTTCGCAAGATTGGCCGTTCCAACTCCTGCTTCGGGGGAAGTCATTAAAAGAGCTTCCTCTACCAGAAAGTCATCCTTCGAAAGATTGGCCGTCCCCTCTCAACGGACATCAGTCTTCGACAGGCTGGAACCAGCAGTAGCCCTTCATCAGAGCAGGGGGCATGATGAAGCCACTCCTATAACTGAGGCAATCCCATCTGCAAGGCATGCTCGACGTCACCACTGGCGCCGAGTAGGGAAAGATGAGGGCAACTCTCCCTTTGGAAGTACTCCACCAGCTCCAATGGTGGAGGTTGACGCTGCTGTTCTAACCGGGAACAGCGTTGAACCACTTAGGAGGGTGTGAAAGAACTCTCTGACCGCAGTGTTAAAAAAATCTCCACTTCCTGCTGAAAATATGAAGCAGGCGAAGCCGGAGCATCCCCCTTGACGGCCGTCCTCCCGAATCCACAGAGTCTGGCGGGAAGTCCAAGGTTCTGTGATCAACAAGAACTGCTCTCGTCAACCGAAGAAAATGAAGATTCGACAAGAGGAAAATCATCCCTCCAGCATACAGCGAGGGAATTCTTTCATGCAGGCGCCTACTACGATGGCTCCTCCAACTTCGACTTCTCACAAAAAGAGAAGGCCGGAGAATCTCCCACCGCCGGCGGCAAATCCCAAGGGTGCTGGATCCAAACACCCTAAGTCTGGGGGCATGATCGTGCACACGCTGTACATGGCTTCTGGAAAAGAGGAGAGCCATGCTTCCGTGGTTCATCGGCCGCAAACTCGGTCGTTGACGAAAGCTCAGGAGCAGCAACAAAAGCTCCAGAAGATGCTGACGAAAATGGCAGCACTCACCGGGCAGAAAGAAAGTCCGGAAGCAGCGTCTGAACAGCGCTAAGAGCAGGAGACAGATACAGAATTCTTGTGAAGGGTGCTGGAGAGAAAGGATAAGGAGGTCGCAGAACAAGCAGCTAATATAAAACAGATGGCGCTCCTGTTCCAAGACATGGTTGGGATGATGATCCAGCCAGAACCTCCAGCTGAAGACCCGCCGATAATTATCGAGAACGACAGAGGGGAAACATCAAACCCTCTTCCATCTTTATCGACAGCCAGGGAGGAGACGATCTCCAAGGCCGCCCTCGATGACTACATAACTCAGCGAATACGAGCTCATCAGGCAAGTGAAGCGGCTGGCCAAGTCGTCAAGACCGGGCGACCATACCCAGGCTGGTAGGACCAAATCAAGTACCCGCCGGGATATATGATCCCCAAGTTCCACGTGTACAAGGGGACAGGCAACCCGCATCAGCATGTCGCCCAGTTTAGAGCTTTATGAGGAAATACTGGAGGCGATGACAAATTGCTGCTTCGCCAGTTCGTTGGCAGCTTGTCGGAAACGACATTTGAATGGTACTCGGAGCTCCCAAATGACTCCGTCAAAACATTCACAGAAATGGAGCTACTATTCACGCAACGGTTTGCAAGCGCAAGCGAGCGCACTCCGATTACAGCATTAATCAATACCATCCGGTGGTGGAACCTATGGTCGAAATACGAACAGCGCATAGAAGAGGCTCCTGCCATGGGCATGTTCATAGGAACTCTCGATTCTCAGGCGACTGTGTCCTAATTCATGACGTTCTTTAAGCCGATCACCTTCCAGGCTTTGATCGACAAGCTGGCCCAAATGGACCAGATGGGCCACGAGCCTCCTTCTTCAAAAATGGACCCTCGGAATGCAAAGGGTAAAGGGAAAGCGGCCTTCGTTGCCAAAACTCAACAACAGCCGAGCAACTTGAAACCGGTTGCTCGCTAAAACAACGTGCGCCCGCGCCAATCCCTCGAGGAGAAGGTAGAACGTCCTTACTCGTTTCCCCGTGATAAAACGAGGAGACTGTTCGAATTAGCAATGCGCAACAATCTCATCACACTGCCGGATCCGAGACGTCCGTTGCAGCCCGGTGACTTCAACAGTCCCAACTACTGCTCTTACCATAGAGTAGTGGGCCACCCAATTGAGGATTGCTACGTCTTCAAAAACTGGGTCGAGGACCAATACCAACAAGGAAAGTTTGCGCTGTCTGAAAACTGGAGGGTGAACCCACCGTAGAAGCACGCTCCTAAAAAGGTAGATACGCCGGGGGCATCATGCTCGTTTGTGGAAGAAGCTCCTTGGAAAGTGGTCTTTTCAGCTAAAACAAAAAAAAATGCTGAAGGATCTTCAAGCATGTCCGGCGATCAAATGGAAAAGCCCGCTGGAGTCCGAGATCATTGAGGGGATGCTTAAGCCGCACCTAACACCGAAAGCTGGTAACGATGGGCAAAACATCCAGGTCAAGCCTTCAAAGTCTTCGAAAGGAAAGAAGAAGACCAAGAAGCCCATACAGCCTGACGACAAGCGCACGGACCTGCAAAAATATATCGACGCGCTGGAGGAGTACTACCAAAAGGCGCGGACCCCAATCACTCTCGAAGAGTTTCTCAACCATATCCTTGAGAACAGAGACAGTGACATTGATGAAGGAAACGACTCGTCAGAAGAACCCGAGGATTATGTAGCGAGTTTCCACACGGTCTCTCACTCATCGTTAAAAGACGAAGAAACTCCCTCGGCGTCGGAAAGAAACGCAGAGGAACTGGGGGCAGGACCGGTGCCAGAATCCCTGGAACTGTCAGAAGACCCAATTGACAGGCTGCTAAACGAAGCCCTTCAAAAGAGCAGAACTGACCGAGAACGTGAAACGGCCATATATGAAAAGGCCAAGCGTCGGCGTCAGGATGAAGAAGCCGCTGTAACGATGAGTCGTAAAGCACTCCACCCAAGCCAAAGCACACCTGCTACAAACAAGAGCAGGATCAAAATGGAGAAGCGGTTCGCCAAAGCCTTGTTGATGAGAATGAAGCTACCCCCTCTCATGGAAAACACTCTCGGGAGTACGTGCCTTGTCACACTCCGCTTCCCGGTATACGGCGAAGGGGACGCGACTGGTCCGCTACGTATTTACTGCGAAGCAAATACGCTAAGCGTATCTAAGCAATATAAAAGTAAGCACAAGAGATAAGAGAATATAAAATGAACAACAACTTTATTTATTAACATTCTTTTGTACAATACATGAAAAGTAAATACAACTGAATAAAAAGCAATGCCTAAACAATGGCATAACAGAAATGAAAGTACTGAATGGAAAGTGTACAATGACTAGAGCTCGGGGTCTTCACTGAACTGATCCAAGTCTTCAGCAGTGGGCTCGATCTCTGACGGGTCCAAATCACCTGACGACATTCAAAGAAGAAAGAAATAGAATGTCGTCAGCGAACAGATCGTTCGGTAACTCCCAAAAGATAAGAAGAAAGTAGAATAGACAGAATAAGAAGATATCTTTTAAAATTGTATTATATTGTTGTAATATTGTTTTAACGCTGTTGTTTATAGCTTGGTACAGAAGAATGCCAGTGTATACGAGAGGAGTCTCTATATGCCAGAGACTAGAGGCAAGTATAGTATAAGGAACCGTTTATGTCATGGTACAACAGCAACTGGATTCATGTTAGGTGTATTAAGTCTTACTGTCTCGTGCCACTTCTAACACCTTCCGTAACAATCTACCCCTTAAACCCCGAGATGTCTTGTTTGTATTGTTTGTTTTGTAAATTGTATTGATTGTATAATTGATTGACTGACCGAAACCATGATATCAGTAAACGGATGTAACCGTAGAATCATGTAAATGGAATGTATATCCATGGTTCGGTTCAGTCAAGTTGTATAGATTGATAATTGGATTCATGGATTCGTGTTGAATTGTAATATTGAAGATTTGTAGATTGTAGATTATAGATTGTACTTAAATCATATTCAAGTCAGATTATAATGAGACTCACTCTGAGTCAGAAAAGTAAATTGATTCTTGTGATATTGTAGAAAAGGTGGAATATTTATAATACTTCAAAAATAGATATGTTTATGTTACATATACATATATTTATATGAAAATAATTTTTGTATATATCTATAATATTCTAGAAATCTCGTTTTCTTAAGATGTCGTATTTTAAATCTTTCGAGACCGAATGCTCCTTGCGGAGGTCTGAATCTCGCACTACTAAGCCCGAGGATGTGCGATAATCCGCACCATCCCGAACGGATTCCCCAATTGGGTTGTAGCGGCGCTTTGTAAAGATTTGTATAAATACTAATCATTAAGGAAAAACAGTTTTATTAATTATGGTAATTATTTGTAAGGATGTCGATTTCCCGTATTCTATGTTCTAGGGTCTCCTAAGTCAACTAGACTGCTCCTAACTGGTCCAAAGCGACAAGTTGTGAGATACCTCAAATCGCCTCTTCACCGCTAATTATGGCCAGGTAAGTACAAGCGAAGAAAGGAGGGATCCGCTCACGAATCACCGTGAGACGGGCCTTTTAAAGTTACCTTTCTCACTTGTCTAACCTAGACACCACAAAGTCAGGTTTAGATAAACGACTGAATGCCCATAACCTTCCTCTGTCCTAATGAGTGCGATAGTCCTTAATTGGCTGAGTCTAGGTATTTTTATTAGTTCAAAGGTTATTTATTTGTAAAGATGTATCAATACTAAATCTTTTAGAAATGGTTTTATTAAGTAAAGGGTATTTAAATGAAAATATTTGTTTCCCGTATTCTAAGTTCTCGAGGGTATCATGTTATGTTGCATATGAGTGTGTGAGGAGGTAGGTCGTTACCTCGTGATCTACTTAAATGTATAACAAGTTTAATGAAGTTAAATGTATAATTGAAACAATGTGGTATTTAAATGAAAAATACGATAAAGTGGAATAGCCATCATTTTATGAAATGAAACTTGATCAATTTGGTTGATTAGTATTTAATAGTCAACATGAGAGAGTTTAAGCATAATTGTATTAACGAGAAGTGAAGTTTTATAAGAAAACCGAATCGGAAATCGGATTTGTTCCGATTCTGTCGGGTTTGTAAATCCGTATTTTTAGAATAGAAAAGAGAGATAGAAAATGGGACTTACGGGTTTTAGCCAAACGAGAGTGAGATGGAAGAAAAGGAATCGCCGGTGCGTCGATTCGTCGCCGAGAGTTCCTAGAACGATGGACGGAAGTTCGCCGGGAATTTCGCCGTAGCTTCGTTTCGTGCTCGTTTTCAAAGTACATAAGGTTTGTTGAAAATTTTTGAGAGTTGGCTCAAAGTTTGGGGTGAGAGGGTAGAGGGTAGGGATGGTATTTATAGGGTTAGGCTAGGGTTAGGGTAGGTGAAAGGTTAAAATGAAAAATATGATAAAATGTATTAAAAGTGGAGTAATTGGGGTTTTAAAATAGCTCTAGAAATGGTCTGAGGCTAAAATTTTGCAGGTGCATAGGGAATGTGAAAAGACACAATTTTCATGTTGGGGTCGTCGCCGGAATCGGCCGACTCGGGGGTGACTCGGTCGTGACTCGGTCGGAGGACTGAGTCGAGGCCGAGTTGGCCGATTTCCGGCCAAGTCCGGCGGTCGGAATCTCCCCCGACGGTTCATTTATCCTCTGGCAATGTTACATTTTTAGGTGTAGTGGGGTTTTTGTGAGATATGCACGTGTAAACCCTTGGTATTCTAAAGGTTTCAAAACAAAATAATATTAAAATTAATGTGGGGTATGGGATTTGAACTTTGGTGGCTTGGTTTAGCAGTGCAAGGTATTACCAATGAGCCACAAGCTCCTTCTTGTAATTAAAGTGCTAATTAATTACTTAAGTCTCGTGCACAGGCAATAAATACCCCTTTATGGATTTTTTTTGAAAAATTTATTTGAAAAAATTTGTATAGGAAAATTAGAGTTGTTACATTCTACCCTTCTTATAAAAATTTCGTCCTCGAAATTTGTAAAAGGAAAGTGTAACAGATTCAAGAAAGTTTAGTGACTGAAGTACTGACAGCGTGTTAAAAAAAATAACAAGGTGGTGCAACGGTTTTAAAAATGTGAAAAATGTGTGAAGGAATGAAAGAATGCGAAGGTTTTGGTAAGATTGTAAAAGAGGTGAGAGAATTTTGGGTTGGGACAGATTCAAAGTATATGATTCAAAGAATAAGAATTGATGGGATTCAAGGAAAATGATTGTAAAGAATGTTTTAGTTGCTGGTTCTTGTGTTATATTGCTTAGGTTTTTCACGCAGAACAGAATTGCATGGCAGTGTTCCATACAACTCTGACCTGCATGGGCCACCAACAAAACCTGTCACGCCCCGCTTCCCGGTATACGGGCAGAGGACGCGACGAGGCCGCTACGTATTTACTCTGAAGTAAATACGTTAAGCGTATCTAAGCAATATAAAAGTAAGCACAAGAGACAAAAGATATAAACTAAACAACAACTTTATTTATTAACATTCTTTTGTACAATGCATGAAAAGTAAATACAACTGATAAAAGGCAATGCCTAAACAATGGCATAACAGAAATGAAAAGTACTGAATGGAAAGTGTACAATGAACTAGAGCTCGGGGTCTTCACTGAAATGGTCCAAGTCTTCAGCGCTGGGCTTAATCTATGAAGTGTCCAGATCACCTGAGGACATTCAAAGAAGAAAGAAAGAGAATGTCGTCAGCGAACAGATCGCTCGGTATGTCCCAAAGATAAGAGGAAAATAGAATAGACAGAATAAGAATGTATCTTTTAAAATTGTATTATATTGTTGTAATCTTGTTTTAACGCTGTTGTTTGTAGCTTGGTACAGAAGAATACCAGTGTATACGAGAGGAATCTCTATATGCCAGAGACTAGAGGCAAGTACAGTATAAGGAACCGTTTATGTCATGGTACAACAGCAACTGGATTCATGTTAGGTGTATTAAGTCTTACTGTCTCGTGCCACTTCTAACACCTTCCGTAACAATCTACCCCTTAAACCCCGAGATATCTTGTTTGTATTGTTTATTTTGTAAATTGTATTGATTGTATAATTGATTGACTGACCGAAACCATGATATCAGTAAACGGATGTAACTGTAGAATCATGTAAATGGAATGTATATCCATGGTTCGGTTCAGTCAAGTTGTATAGATTGATAATTGGATTCATGGATTCGTGTTGAATTGTAATATTGAAGATTTGTAGATTGTAGATTGTAGATTGTAGATTGTACTTGAATCATATTCAAGTCAGATTATAATGAGACTCACTCTGAGTCAGAAAAGTAAATTGATTCTTATGATATTGTAGAAAATGTGGAATATTTATAATACTTCAAAAATAGATATGTTTATATTACATATACATATATTTATATGAAAATAATTTTTGTATATATCTATAATATTCTAGAAATCTCGTTTTTTTAAGATGTCGTATTTTAAATCTTTCGAGACCGAATGTTCCTTGCGGAGGTCTAAATCTCCCACTACTAAGTCCGAGGATGTACGATAATCTGCACCACCCCTAACGGGTTCCCAAATTAGGTTGTAGCGGCGTTTTGCAAAGATTTGTATAAATACTAATCATTAAGGAAAAACGGTTTTATTAATTATGGTAATTATTTGTAAAGATGTCGATTTCCCGTATTCTATGTTCTAGCGTCTCCTAAGTCAACTAGACTGCTCCTAACTGGTCCAAAGCGACAAGCTGTGAGATACCTCAAATCGCCTCTTCACCGCCAATTGTGGCCAGGTAAGTACAAGTGAAGAAAGGAGGGATCCGCTCACGAATCACCGTGAGACGAGCTTTTTAAAGTTACCTTTCTCACTTGTCTAGCCTAGGCACCACAAAGTCAGGTTTAGATAAACGACTGAATGCCCACAACCTTCCTCTGTCCTAATGAGTGTGATAGTCCTTAATTGGCTAAGTCTAGGTATTTTTTATTAGTTCAAAGGTTATTTATTTGTAAAGATGTATCAATACTAAATCTTTTAGAAATGGTTTTATTAAGTAAAGGGTATTTAAATGAAAATGTTTGTTTTCTCGTATTCTAAGTTCTCGAGGGTATCGTGTTATATTGCATATGAGTGTGTGAGGAGGTAGGTCGTTACCTCGCGATCTACTTAAATGTATAACAAGTTTAATGAAGTTAAATGTATAATTGAAACAATGTGGTATTTAAATGAAAAATACGATAAAGTGAAATAGCCATCATTTTATGAAATGAAACTTGATCAATTTGGTTGATTAGTGTTTAATAGTCAACATGAGGGAGTTTAAGTATAATTGTATTAACGAGAAGTGAAGTTTTATAAGAAAACCGAATCGGAAATCGGATTTGTTCCGATTCCGTCGGGTTTGTAAATCCGTATTTTTAGAATAGAAAAGAAAGATAGAAAATGGGACTTACGGGTTTTGGCCAAACGAGAGTGAGATGGAAGAAAAGGAATCGCCAGTGCGTCGATTTGTCGCCGAGAATTCATAGAACGATGGCCGGAAGTTCGCCAGGAATTTTGCCGTAGCTTCGCTTCGTGCTCGTTTTCAAAGTACACAAGGTTTGTTGGAAATTTTTGAGAGTTGGCTCAGAGTTTGGGGTGAGAGGGTAGAGGGTAGGGATGGTATTTATAGGGTTAGGCTAGAGTTAGGATATGTGAAAGGTTAAAATGAAAAATGTGATAAAATGTATTAAAAATGTATTAAAAGTGGAGTAATTGGGGTTTTAAAAGAGCTCTGGAAATGGTCTGAGGCTAAAATTTTGCAGGTGCATAGGGAATGTGAAAAGACACAATTTTCATGTTGGGGTCGTCGCCGGAATCGGCCGACTCGTGGGTGACTCGGTCGTGACTCGGTCGGAGGACTGAGTCGGCCGAGTCGAGGCCGAGTTGGCCGATTTCCAACCGAGTCCGGCGGCTGGAATCTCCCCCGACGGTTCATCTATCCTCTGGCAATGTTACATTTTTGGGTGTAGTGGGGTTTTTGTGAGATATGCACGTGTAAACCCTTGGTATTCTAAAGGTTTCAAAACAAAATAATATTAAAATTAATGTGGGGTATGGGATTTGAACTCTGATGGCTAGGTTCAGCAGTGCAAGGTATTACCAATGAGCCACAAGCTCCTTCTTGTAATTAAAGTGCTAATTAATTACTTAAGTCTTGTGCTCAGACAATAAATACCCCTTTATGGATTTTTTTTGAAAAATTTATTTGAAAAAATTTGTATAGGAAAATTAGGGTTGTTACATGCCTCGACGAAGCGGATGCACATCCGAACTACTGATTATACCATCGGAGGGTCACACACCCCACCGAAGAGTGCAACGCCTTCAAAAACTGGTGGCAAGGATACGTTGCCCACCGACAACACTTCAAGCGGATGAAGCGCAAAGCCCGTCGGAAGCAGAGAAGCACGACAGATGAGCGTGAAGGAACGACTGGCAACTGTCATATGGTTGATACCAGTTCGACAAGAGCAAAATCTCAAGTTCTTACCTTCGGGAGAGATTCTGAAGAAGAAATAACCCTCGGCCCTTTCTTCAAAGAATCCACCTCTGGAAAAGAAGAAGAGGTGACGAACTGCGAGAACATTCTGCTGTGTAACCGTACGTTGCCTGAAAAGAACTTCGGGCCTACAAACAAAGGTTCAAGCAAAAGAGACAAGGGGAAGGAAAAAGTCCTTGAGGAAATTTCCCTCGATGATAGAGTCGTCAAAGAGATCGCAGCCAAGGATCCGCCTAAGAAAAACAAGGTGGATTACAATTTCCTGGCACATCTGAGGAAGATACCTTAACAACTAAGCATACTGGATGCTCTCCTCCTGTCCAAAGAGACACAAGATTCTCTGATCAAGGCATTATAAGAGCCTGATCAGTTCCAAGCTTTCCTTGCAGAAGAAAAGATGAAGGACGAGCTGGCAGAGGTTTATACAGTTGATGTTACATTCGGCGATGAAGATCTCCTCCTTGGGACGTGCGAGCACAACCGTCCTTTATATGTCACCGGGTACTGCCACGACATTAAGATAGGGAAGATCCTGGTCGACAACGGGTCCTCTGTCAACCTTCTCAACGTGAAGGTACCGAAGGAGATTTGCATGAACGTTCATCACCTGGCACGGGACAAAATTACCATCTCCGGCTTCGACTCGCAGTCATCACGGACGCTTGGGTTCGTGATATTGACATTACGCTTTGGGATGCTCGTCACCGACATCAAATTTCATGTCATTGACGCCAAGATTTCCTACAACGCTCTGCTCGGCCGGCCTTGGTTACATGAGTACAACGTCATCCCTTTTACACAACATCAGTGTATGAAGTACTTCAAAGACGGCCTCGAGTACACAGTTACAGGGGAGCTAAACCCGTTCTCCGTAAATGAAGTCCGAAAATATGAAGACGCCAAGTACTTCTTACCGGACTTCGAACACACGGAAATATGTCGTAAACCGGAGACTAAACAAAAAGTTGTCGCTACTATCCTGGTTTTTAGGAGCGATACCGAGGAAGATGAGGAGATAGTCTACTCGGGGCAACCTCAAGACAACAGGCCATGACTATCTACTCCTATTTTGGTCTTTGGCAGTGACTCTGAGGATAAGATCAACACCGTGTTCTCCACTCGCTCAGCACAAACCATTCCTGGAGCTGACCAGAGCTTGCAAATCACCATAATTCCGCAGCGGCATTACAAAGAACTCGATGCGCTTGATACATACAGCATACAAGAACTGCAGACCTTCTACATCCCTCCTAGGCGAAGAGGTGAAAAGGCGATCCTCTTCTATCAGTCTACGGAGACCAAAGTGGAGAAAGAAGTCTGGCATGATGCCGAACTTGCGCTTGACAGGCTTCAACCAATCCGCCTGCCCAGATATTACGTAGAGAGATTGAAAAGGCTATTAAGATGCCAAGGTGTACCCTTCAAGCAAACCGCTTGACAAGCCCAGTTCTACAACAAGATCTGGGAAGTTCTTAGGACTCAGCGAAAGATGCCCAACGTGAGGATGGAGACGACTGGGCTTGGGTATGTTCGGTCCAAGAAGCGAAAGCGATTCATGGCTGCCATGTCATAAATAACTCCGGTGGAGAAGCGAATGTTTTTCCAGATAGCGCTGATATTGAACCAGAGCGAGATCCCGCCGTAAGAATACCAAGTCCGTCATTCGAAGAATAAATTTACAAGCTAATGAGAGAATCCGGTCAAAAGGTTCGGGATGACCACAGCCGCGAAATGGCCATTTATGAGAAAGCCAGGACACAGCGTCTCATTCAGCAGTCTGGGGAGAGAAAAGACTACAATGCCCCTTCACCTTCAGCCCGCTGTGCGCTCTCGTGGCAAGGGAAAAGTCCGACACAGAGGAAAAAACATGGTGGAGAACGAGAATGATTTTCTAAAACAGCGAAGCGGATCCAAGAAGCCACGCAATTGAGAAAGAGTCGGCTGGAATCCGTCTTTTATGAAGAAGATGGGTCGGGAATACTCTTTCCCCCAAGATAAGACAAGGAAAATATTTGACCTTGTCATCAAGCATCAAATGATGACGCTCCCGGAGTCTCGGCATCCCGAACAAATAAACGAGGTCCATCATCCGGCTTATTGCTCCTACCACTGAGCAGTAGGACATCCTCTTGAGGACTGCTTCACCTTCAAAGACTGGGTCGAAGACCAGTATCAGCAAGGAAGGTTTGCTCTATCCGACAGTTGGAGGGTAGCCCCACCACGAAAACATTAGCCAAAAGCGACCTATGTTGTGAGGGTAAGTCCAGATCAACATCGAGCTTGGAAACGAATTCGTACCTGCCGCGTGATAATATTCTCAAAGGAGGGAGAGCGCGAGAATATGGATGACCTCTCCCAGTGCTTCGCAGATGAGGATGAAGACGAGGTAATCTTAGAATTTCTAACCGGCGCCAAAAGAGTTGGAAGATGGGATACACACCACGGCAGACAATCTAAGGAAAATTGACTTAGGGACGGAAAATGATCTAAGGCCAACGTTCGTCAGTGAGCTAATGTCTGAAACACTGGTGGCCACACTAAAGGACGCGCTTATACAGTATAAAGACCGCTTCACATGGAACTATTCCGAGATGCCGGGATTAGATCCATAAATAGCGATGCATAAACTGGCTATATCGCCGGACGTTAAGCCAGTCAAGCAAGCGTCGAGAAGAATGCGGCTCGAACATGAAATGAGTATCAACGCCGAAGTCAAGAAACTAATTGACTCTGGTTTCATCCAGGAAGCTCAATATCTTGACTGGATTGCCAATATTATTCCGCTGATGAAGAAAAATGGGACAGTACGCATCTGCGTGGACTTTCGGGATCCCAACAAAGCTTGTCCGAAGGATAACTTCCCAGTGCCAATTACCGAGATGATGATCGATAACACGTCTACCCATGATGTCTTCTGCTTCATGGATGGATCTTCGGGGTATAATCAAATAAAGATGCATCCCGAAGACCAAAAGCATACTGCCTTGCGGACTCCGCTGGGCATATTCTGCTATAAAATGATACCCTTCGGTTTGAAGAACGCTGGCGCTACCTACCAGAGGGCCATGACGAAGATCTTTGATGACCTCATACACGAGATTGTCGAATGTTATATCGATGACCTCGTGGTGAAAAGCAAATGGTATGAGGAGCACTGGGAGCATTTGAACATAGTGTTCCAGCGTTTTCGAAAGTATAATTTGAAGATGAATACTCTGAAATGTGCGTTTGGAGTCTCCTCAGGCAAATTCCTAGGCTTCATCATACGATACCGAGGCATCGAAATAGACCCATCAAAGATCAAGGCGATTATGGAAATGCCCATGACAAGAACTCTAAAACAATTGCGGTCTCTCATATGAAGAAGGGGACCCCGTTCGTTTAGGATCATAAATGCCAAATTGCACTGGACGAAATCAAGCAATATCTGCAGAACCCACCGGTACTGACCGCTCCGGTAAAGGGAAAGCCCCTTATCCTGTACACAACAGCCCTTGAAGGTTCTTTAGGCGTGTTATGGGCACAGGAGAACTATCAGGGGAAGGAGAGAGCTCTCTACTATTTGAGTCGAGTTCTCCTGGAGGCAGAAAACAACTACTCCCTCATCGAAAAGCATTGTCTAGCACCGATCTTTGCGATAATGAAGCTTCGACATTATGCCTTGGCATATGTGGTCCATCTCATATCAAAAGTGGATCCTCTCAAATATTTGATGTCAAGAGCCATACTAACGGGAGGTTGGCCAAATGGGCCCTCCTCTTGATGGAGTTCTCGATAACGTATCGACCCCTCAAGGCAGTGAAAGGTCAGGCTATCGCCGACTTTCTCGCCGAGCGTCCAATACCAGCCGATTCTCCCTTAAATTAAGAATTGCCAGACGAACACGCATTTGACACAATCGAAGGGAAGAGGGAGGAAAATAATGTCCAATGGGAACTCTACTTTGACGGAGCATCATCCCTGAAGAAGCGAAAGCAAAGCACCGCCGTTATCAAAGCTGGGGTGAGACTTATCTTCATGACTCCGCAAGGAGAGATAATGCGTTTCGCCCTTTCCTTAACAGAGCCGAGGACAAACAATGAAGCTGAGTATGAAGCTTTGCTAGCGGGTCTTGAGATTGTGGTCGACATGGGAATCGAAAACCTCCTCATATATGAAGACTCCCAGCTAGTCGTTAGTCAAGTAAATGGCGACTATCAGACGTGTAAACCGGAGTTGGTAAAATATAGCGAAAGAGTGCAGCAACTGCTTACTCAAATTCCCTCCTACATCCTGGAAAGCATACCGCGTGCGGAAAATAGCAAGGCGGATGCGTTAACCAAGCTCGCTAATGAACTTGCCGACGAAAACCTCGATGAACGTAAGGATCATTGTGCAAAGCCGCTAGATTCTCGCGCCAGCAGAAATATCTCCGGAGTCGTCTGTAGGAGAAGAAACGACCAAACAAGCGGTCCTTCGGATAGAAGACAAAGAAAAGACAAGGATTGGAAGGAAGTCTTCATAGACTACTTCAAATCCCATCGAACGCCCGAAAATGCATCATCAAGACATCAGCTCATGAAGCGAGCTCTGTCTTTTGCCTTCGTCAATGATACTCTATATAAGAGATCATTTGACTGTCTGTGGCTGAGATTAGAAGAAGCAAAAAGGGTCGTCCAAGAAACTCACGATGGACTCTCTTGTTCCGATCAGGCCGGGCCAAATATGAAGCTGAAGATCAAGAGAATGGGTTACTATTGGCCCACGATGATTCAGGACTGCCTCGAATATGCGAAGCAGTGTCACTCGTGCAAAATCCACAGGGAATGCATCCACCAGCATCCAAATCCGCTACACCCAACATTGGGTAGCTGGCCATTTGAATTGTGGGGAACCGATATAATCAGGGCCTATCGAACTAGCATCATCCAAAGGACATCGGTTCATATTGGCAACAACCGATTACTTCTTTTAGTGGGCAGAGGCAGTGCCAGTAAGGGATGTGAAGACGGAGAACATCCTCCATTTCTTCACGACACATGTCATCTAACGGTTCGGCACTCCGCGACGGATCATTTCGGATAATGGGCCGGCCTACAGAAGCCATAAGATCAGCCGCTTCGCGTAGCAGCATAATATAGATTGGAGATACTCTTCAGTCTATAATCCCTGAGCTAACGGTCTAGCTGAGGCTTTCAACAAGACCTTGATGAAGATCATAAAGAAAATGGTGTCCAGAAACAGAAAGGACCGGCACGAGAGACCGCATGAAGCTCTCTGGGCGTATCGAACCACGTTCAAAATGGCTACGAATACAACACCGTACGCGTTGGTATTCGGCACTGAAGTGGTACTTCCTTTGGAGATAGAGCTACCCTCTCTACGAGTGGCAGTTCGATATGAGCTGACGGATGAAGAAAATACCTATCTTCGGCTTGAGGAGCTCAATGCCCTCGATGAAACTCGTCTCATGGCGCAGCAAAACCTGAAAGCTTACAAAGCAAGGATGACACGCTCATACGAAAGACTAACCAGACCAAGAACATTCCGCCAAGGCACTCGTGCTAGTCGTAAAAAGACCTATGATCTCCAACCATGCAAAGCGGGGAAAATTCGAGCCGAACTATGAGGGTTCGTACATCATAGACAAGGTCTACCAAGGTGGGGCCTACTTGCTCATGGATATGCATGGCGAAAGACCCTTCCGGCAAATAAATGGCCGGTTCCTTAAGAAATACAACGCTTGACAAGTCATGGCTCAGGTTAATGATAGATGACGACGCTCGTGTCCGCTCGCTGTCTTCCTGAGCCAAGACTCTATAAGTAGTATCCGGCAAAACTTCGCCTCGAAGCTGGCCCTAGACCGAGATGTCCCTAAACTAACAATGGACCGTAATTTCCTTAAATTGATACGTCGCCTCAAGCATGGAAATAATGGAATTCAAGTCCACAAGTCCCAACGGCAAGGACTGCAACTCAAGTCCCGCTGGCTACACAGCTACCTCGGTGGCGGAGTCCCCCTAAGTTCCATTGGCAAACAGAGGGGTAAAAAAAAACGGTACGTCCATAAGAGAAATGAGCACGGATGAAAACCCGAAAGGGCGCAATCTCGTAAAATTTTCTCTTTATCCTCTCAACCCGTAAGGAGAACTCCCTCTATGAGAACCTCACGGCTTATAGGATTCAAAGTCTTAAGGGATCTAAACCTGTCCTTAAGCCGTCATATTCCCCACGTTGCCTTACAGGCGGTCCGCATATTGGCCCTTGTATACAATCCACGGGCACAAATAAACGTTTCCCCCACCAAGTTCCACCAATCACGAGAAATGTCCTCATATGGTGAACGACACTTGTAAGTCCTCTCGACTTATAAGGAGAAAAGACTCTTGTAAGATCCTTACAACTTATAAGAGAACACACACTTAAGAATCCCCACAATTCCTAAGGAGAAAACACATCTATGAGATCCTCACGACTCGTAGGGAGAAATACCTTTATGAGACCCTTACGGCTCGTGAAGTCAAAAAGCCTTAGTCGACAGGATCCTAACCCTGTTTGCTAAGTCCACCTTTGTTCAAATCGACAAAGGCAAATGATGATTCGCTCTTGACAATATTCCAGTTGTAGCGATACTGATGCCTAAATCAGTATCAAATTCCAAGGCCTTTCACGGCAAATGATGATTCGCTCCTGGCAATATTCCAGTCGCAGTGATGCTGATGCCAAAATTGGTATCAAATCTTAAGTTCTAACTCACAGTAAAAATCAGCTAGCAAAAAAATGCATATAAAAATAACCGAAATGATGGGGCAACTCGCAATACAAATCAGCTAGCAAAAAATATGCATATAAAAACGGCCGAAATGTTTGGGCAACTCGCAATAAAAAGTAGCGAGTAAAAAGAAAAATAGACGAAATGATTGGGCACCGCGATAAAAAGCCGAAATGATTGGGCAATCGCGACTTTCGCGATATAAAAATCTGAAATGATAGAGCGTCGCAGAAAGAAATAAAAAAATGAACGAATGAAAATGAAACTTTTGCCCTGCAGGTGAGTCCACATCGACCGTTGTATACAATCCATGGGCACAAACGAAAAGGGAACCACATTTTCCCACCAGGCTCCATCAGAAGGAGTGCCAGATCTCGACGGTTCACAGACAGCCTAGAAGATCAACAACGGCGTTTTTTCTCATTCCAGCAGGATGCAGACGCGGCGTCAACAAGCGACCCCAGGGTCAACAAAGCGGAGTCATGGAAAAGTCCCCAGTTCCAAGTCTCGATGGTTCACAAACAACCTAGAGACCACCTCAACATTTGTTTCATTACAGCAGACGCAACGTCAACAAAACGGGGCCACGACAAAGCCCCTAGTTTCAAGCCTCGACGGTTCACAAACAGCCTAGAGATCGCCTCAACATTCGTCTCATTACAGCAGACGCGACGTCAATAAAGCGGAGCCATGGCAAAGTCCCTAGTTCCAAATCTCGACGGTTCACAGACAGCCTAGAGATCAACAACGACGTTTTTTCTCACTCCAGCAGGATGCAGACGTGACGTTAACAAGCGACCCCAGGGTCAACAAAGCGGGGCCACGGCAAAGTCTCTAATTCCAAGCCTCGACGGTTCACAGAAACCTAGAGACCATCTCGATATTCGACGCAGTGTCAACAACGACGTTTCTTCTTACTCCAGCAGGATGCAGACGCGACGTCAACAAATGACCCCAGGGTCAAAACAAAATGGAGCCATGGCAAATTCCCTAGTTCCAAGTCTCGATGGTTCACAGACAACCTAGAGACCACCTCGACACTCATCTCGTTACAGCAAACACAGTGTCAACAACGACGTTTCTTCTCACTCCAGCAGGATGCAGACGCGACGTCAATAAAGCGGAGCCATGGCAAAGTCCCTAGTTCTAAATCTCGACGGTTCACAGACAGCCTAGAGGTCAACAACGGAGTTTTTTCTCATTCCAGCAGGATGCAGACACGACGTCAACAAACGACCCCAGGGTCAAAACAAAACGGAGCCATGGAAAAGTCCCTAGTTCCAGGTCTCGACGGTTCACAGACAACCTAGAGACCATCTCGACACTCATCTCGTTACAGCAAACGCAGTGTCAACAATGGCGTTTCTTCTCACTCCAGCAGTATGCAGACGCTACGTCAACAAGTGACCCTAGGGTCAAAACAAAACGGAGCCATGGCAAAGTCCCTAGTTCCGTATCTCGACGGTTCACAAAACAACTTAGAGATCACCTCGACATTCGTCTCATTACAGCAGATGCAATGTCGACAAAGGAAGCAAAGGCCAAATTCCTAGTTTTAGGGTATTGACAGAAACTCAAATAAAACCTGAAAGACTATCAGAGATCATCCCACACCAACGCGGAGTGGTTATGACTTATCGGGGCTCCCAAACTGAGCCTATTCTCAGGTAAAAAGCGGCATGGTAAAATTCCTACCGCTTGCTCTCTCGACGGTAATATGACCTAAGGAGATTACTTGAAGACGTCTTGTCCAGCCCCCGAAAAGATCAGAGACACGACAGTCGCGGGGTTACTCAAACAGCAGCGTAAAGTCTGAATATCTGGGAATGCATCAGCCAACGCGACGGTATGACGGACAAAAACCCTAGTACCACAAAACCTAACGGACCTCTGTCGTAAAGAGCAGGGTTTAACTGTAACGTTAGGACATGTTTGCTTACAAGCCCGAAGGAGGTAAACTAAACAAACTCCGAAATGAGTTCATAAACTAGAGACTCCGGGATGAGTGAATAAACTACAAACTCTGAAATGAGTATATAAACTACTTCACACCAGATGAAGACGTCGAAGAAAAGAGAAATGCCAGTATGAAATAAAATATTTCTTTTATTCATGAATTCAAGTGAATACAAGATACATTTCATAAAGGAATCAAAATGAATATATGTTATTCATGAATCACAAGTTTACAACCAGTACAAGAAAAGGCGTACAATGACAGTTATTAAGGAGGAGGCGTCTTCAACAAATTGACATGCCGCTCGTGCGCTCCTCTTAATTCTTTCTCGTGGTCAGCTATAGCGGCCAACTCCGCTTCGATTTGAGTTCGTTGCTGCAAACATGATGAAAGCTTTTCATCGATTTCTTGCTTGGAAGCTTCGCAGTCCTGCGTTACCCGCTCGGTGAAGTCAAGCTTCCGCCTTAGCGTTAACCCATCTGAAATACATCGCCGGAGGTTATCGAAAATATCTTTTAGCTGCGCAGCATTCGCTTCAACCTGGACGCGCAATTGGACGGATTCGACGGAAGCTGCCTCATGTTCCTTTCGCCTCAGGGCCGCCTCTTGTTCAAAATGGTGAATGAAAGGAACACTCTGCTCGACCCACGCAGCCCGCTGAGAGTTTGAGGCCAACACCTCAGGAGCGAGACGCTTAAGCTCAATCTCGTGCAGGCAAGCCTCGATCTTCCTGCAATAATTAACCCAAGAACCGACGAGATCTTCATTTTGGAAGTTCACGAGCGTCGCCAGCATTGAATTGACTTCGACGGAAAAATCTGTAGCAGAAGTAAGGGCCTCAGCATTAAGATCTTCGATAAACTCGCTTAACGTTCGCCGGCTATTCGCGGCGCCCTTGGAGGATGTACGTTTAGCGAAGGGCTGTGCGGGCATTGGAATGCGAGACTCAAAAGAGCTGGAGCCAGTGTAATCGCTGTAAAATGAATTACGGTCAAATTTCAACTCGGGAGACAAAGAAAACACCTGAGGGATGGAATTTATCGTACCATCTATGGCAGGCGGCAGAATAGGGAGTACCGGAGGCGTGGCTATTCTTTCGTTTCCTCCTCAGACCCGTGATACTGTGGTCAATATAAGGAAGACTTAGCAACAATAAGTCTACTTATAAAAAGGGGGGAGAAACATTAGGTGA